>JAODAL010019766.1:0-71130 GCA_025379985.1 Phyllomedusa bahiana | reverse complement strand
TATTAGGGTGTTATCCCTCGCCTCTCTGGAGGGGACGAACCCCACCTGATCAAGATGTATGAGGGAGCCCAGGAGTGGACTAAGTCGTAGGGCAATCAACTTGGCGAAGAGCTTGGCGTTTGTATTTAGAGGGAAATAGGTCGTAGCCTCGTACAGAGGGCCTGGGTCTCTACCCGCTTTGAATCACCGTGATATATGCCTGTAGAAAGGCGGATCCAAAAATGGAGCCCCATGACACTCATTGAAGGCCTCAAAAAGAGGGTAGAGAGATCATCAGCTAGGATTTATAAAAATTGGCATTGTAGCCGTCAGGACCTGGGCATTTCCCTGCAGGAGAATAGAGATTGCTGCTCCTATAGCTCCTCCTAGTCGAACGCTCCTCCAGGGAGGTGAGGGATTGTGAATCCAGTGCGGTAAGTCCATTCTAGATAGATAGCCTGCAGGCGGCCCGAAAATCTGCCGCTGTCCCAAAGTGTTTTGAGGAGCAGGAAATTATAGAGGCCAGAATAATATGTGTGGAATTCCTTTCAGAATGTCTTGGTAAAGATGCACCAGTTGACCATTGTTGAAGTTTTGATGTAGTAATAAATATCGAGGCTTCGTTGATCGCACAATGCACGGCTAGACATTTGCCCGGCCTTGTTGCTCCATACTAGAAGGAGCTGACAAATTAGGCGATAGCGTTTGTGTTTTATACTCCATCAATTGGTAGAATTTCATGACGGGTGAGTAAAAGGTCCGCTAAGATCCGACTCCCGACCGGGGGGTTGGGGGGGGGGGGGTGGACTTATAGGTCGTTTCAATTGGTTCAGGTCGCTGCAAGAGAGATTGCAAAGTATGTGACATCTCTCTTTTAATCCGGGCCCCATGTTTTATGAGGACTCCACGAAAGGCACACTTGAGAGCTTCCTATTTGACTTGGGGACGGAGTGGTAATCAGAGGAATGCACAAAAGAAACGACTTAATCGTGTTTTTCAGGTCCAAGGAGGCAGATGGAGTCGTACGAAAAGAGATTCCTTTAAAATTTCCAAGATAATCGCGGCTTACTGTTTGCGGGAGAATAAATGTCGCAGTGAACTGAAGCATGGTCCGAGGTTGCAGGATGTTTCCTCTAGAGGCCTGATAATTCTGTGGGAGCAGGAGTGGCAGGGAAGGATATAATCTATCGGCTATAGACCTATGTGGGTGAGAAAAAAGGTATATCTCGATGCCAGGTGGCAGTAAGAACGCAACATCCACTATTTGCATATCATTGGAGCAGATTTTCCCAACTCTGTTCAGGGAGCTCATGGCCATACCGATCGCCCACATGAGGGTATCTAACAGCGGTTAAGGCCAGAATAAAGTCACCACAAAGCATCATTGTCCCCTGTTCAAAAGTAGTGAGACATCTAGATTTTTGTAAGGAAGGATAGATGCTGTGTTTTGGGCATAAATTTGTTGGCGACCGTGGTAGATATTCCTTGAATGTTACATTTGATGTAACAGGAAGCGAGCGTCACATAAGGGAGAACCTCCAGAACCTGAACCGGCAATGAATTTGTTGGAAAAAATTGCCACCCCCTTTGTCTTAGCAAGCAAGTTTACTGCTATGTACCAGGCAGGGAGTATCTATTACGAAAGCCCTGAATATGGGAGTCCAGAGATGCGTCTCTGAATACAGACAATGTGTGACCTCTGTTTATGGAGAAGGTAAAGTAATTTGTGAGCGTTTCTTCGGGAAAAACATAATCCCGTCACATTTGAGGTATGTAACCCATAAAGCTAGCCATTGTGTAATTAATGATAATAGCCTCTAGAGAAGGGTGCCCGAGAGAAGCAAGGAATTAGTTAATGAGACCGACCTAAAGGGTAAACAGTAATTGTACTAACAACAATGCTGTAACCTACAATAAGCCTATAAAATGCAGGCACCACCAAACAGGAAGCAGGCATGCAACTGCTAAGCCTAGCGAAGGTAAAAACAGCCATGTGCCCTCAGGGGGGCAATATGGCACACTAGCACAAGTTTGCATAGGAAGTGTATACAAATAGGAGAATCAACATACTAAGTGGAGACGTCACAGGTTCCCATAACAATATTGGTCCCTTTAAAACAGAGGGGTTGTGGGTGAATCGTGCCACCCGTCTTAGGGGTTATAGGTTGTCTGCCAAACCATCATGTGCCTAAATTAGTTTTACATCGTTAGAAACAATGGGCCAACCATCAGACAGACTGTAACATAAGGCATTAGAACCAGGTGGTCAGTGCTGCCCTAAAGGAAAAGAAAAGCAAATAGGAAGCACAAGGGGGCAATGAAGGGGGGAAGGGAAGTAGAAAGAAGAAAAATAAATAAATTAAAAAAAAAAAGGGGGGGTGGGGGTTAGAAAGAAAAGAGTGGCGGTGAGAGGGAAGGAGGGTGCAAAGGAAGGGAAAGACAGTAAGCAATCATAGTAGAGAAATCCAAAGGCATTGTTTAAAGGAGATAGGACAGTATGAATTTTGGACCTTCCAGCAGAATCACAGTCCCAATAATCAGGCGGTGTGGGAGATCCTCTTAGTGGGAGAAGATTCCGGACTTCCCTTTCGAGTCGGGGCCTTTGCGGTTTTGGTGATTGCAGCGGTGGAAGAACGAGTCAGCTGGGGCTCCATGATTGGCTTTGGAGAGGGGGTGGACTCCATCGTTCCATGTTGCTTCCCCACTCCGCAAAGACATCCTCAGGGAGATTGATGTGGCAAGAAATGGCTGGCAGGTTGAGGGCGAGCGGAGCGAAGTAGTTTGTCTCATAGCGAACCTGGACGGAGTAAAGGGGAAGCCCCAGCGATAGGATATCTCCTCTCTTGGAGCACCGTTAACAATGGTTTGACAGAGGCACAAAGGCGAAGGGTCCTCCTGGAAGAGATCCGGAACAAGCCAAGTTTGTACACCATTGAAGTCAACACTCTGCATTATGCCGCCTTCCGCATTATTTCCTCCTTAGTGTGATCGGTGAATTCGCAGATTATGGTCTCTGGGTCGTGTGGGGTTCCTGGGGCTTTGTGAGCGTAGAGCCCAAGTGTCTCGGTCAAAAAAGTGTTTTTTTTTTTTTTCGTCGCAGTCTCTTCTGGCCTGCCCAGGATGTAATTAAAAGCTTTGGTAAGAGTAGGAATCAGTGATCTCCCTCTTTTATTGACTCTGGTTATGCCCCTTATTCTAATATTATTTCTTCTATTACGATTTCTAAATCGCCATATTATCCACCACTGGATAAAAGCGGACCTGTTGCTCAGCATGACGTTTGCAACAGAAAATGGCAGATTTGCGTAGATGTTTTTTTCATTCTCAACTTGTTGACTCCGCTCTGAGAGAGAGACGTTCGGCTTTACAGAATCAAATCTTGTCTCCAGGCATTGTCGCAAATCCTGAGCCATCTTGCTGGATACATGCTGGAGGAATCAGAGAGAGGATCCCCGCCGCTCTCAATTCTGGGTAGGCTGCTATGAGTAAAGCAGTGCTTCTTCAGGAGGGAACAGTCCCGGGGCTTGGGTAGCGCAGTAAGGTTCGCCCGATCCGTACGGAAAGAACCTTCATGGTAGGAGACCAGACTTGAGTGGTAGGGCCAACCTCCCACGTTGGCGAGGTTGATCTAGGGTCCATGATGGGCTACGATGCGCCAGTGGATGGAAATAAAGCGAAGTCCCCACTGCCCCGAGCAGGTTGAAGCGCAGAGAGCAACAGGTAACTGAAGTAGTAGGAGAGTAAGTAGCTTAAGTGTGCAGCAACTTCCGGAATCAGAGAGGCTAGCAACCTTTTTGAGGCAGGTTACCACTTATGGCCCTTGATGTATGAGTGGAAATGGATTCCCTGTTTGAGGATGTGGTGCCCCCAGACTGCGGCAGAGAGGCATGGGTCAGGGATACAGGTGGCCCTTGAAGGTGACCCTGCTGGTGATGATCCGGGGACTCCTACAGCCCCTGCTCAGAAGGGCTGACTATAAGTGGGTTTCCAGGTTCCTCCATAAGGGGGCTCAGGACTTGCTAGCAAGGCGGAGAGGCTGATTCACCAGCCGCTAATGTGATCCCCATGAGGGTGATGGGTCCCCCCCTCCACAGACAAGGAGACCAGGGATCCCAGATGTCCAACTGCCTCACATTCGTCAACGGGATGGCAAGACATACAGCATGTCCTTGAGCAGGTCCTCCACGTCTCCTCGCAGGTGTCGGCAGCCGCCGCCATAGTGATGCGCCCCGTCATCTTTCTCTCTCGGCTCCGCTGCCTCTGGGTCATGTCGCCCGCCTGTCAGCACCCGCCAGAGCGGGGAATCAGAGGTGAGGTTCGGGAGCGCCGGCAAAGAGCGCGGGCTTCTGCGCGATAGCGCTGGCTGTGCTGCGCTGTCTTTAGCCTGCCGTTTAGGAGCCGGAAGGCTGCTGCCTGCTCGCCGAGTTTTCCGAGTTGGCGGCAAGATGTGCGCGCCGGATGGGAGCACGTAAAATCCAGTTCTTCAGAGAGGTCCGAAAGAAGGGAAAAATAGTTGGAGATCACTAATTTACTTGCAGTTGGGGCTCTTGCACGTCTTGATGTGTCCTTTTGAGCGCCTCTACCCATTCTGCTCGCTGTGGTATCTGCTATTAGACGGCCCTGAACGGAGCTCCACTGAAACGCAGCTTTCTCCTCACATGGCTAGCCACGCCCCACAAATATTTTTTAAACTGATAATTTTTGTAAACAGCTGACAATATAGTCATAAACTAAAGAAAAATAGGGATTAAAAATGAAAGTCTAAGCTATATATTATGGAAATTCTCATGCTGGGTAATGCAATCAATTCTTTCTTCCAAAATACAGTCATTTCTTCTATCTCTCTATAGCATATATATCCGGTGACTGTTTTCATTCGCCGCTTGCAATGTTGGCAGCGGCACCAGTCCTTGTTTAGAGAACAGTAATTTGAGTCTGGTGCCTGGACACCCTTCACCGTCAGTCAATTTTGGGTCATTGGTAAAGCAATAATCGTCCCCTGGTTGTGCTGCCCACACACGCTTGAAGTTTTTTTTTTCATTCTAATGCCTAGAAAAAAAATAAAAAAATTTATTATTTAAATAACATATAACAAAACTGTTTATATATGTTGTGCTCAAATTAGGGGCTTGATGTATGAAAATTGTTTAGGTCTATAACTCACTTTGTTGCCCATAGCAACCAATCAGAGCGCCCCCCTCATTTTTCCAGAGCACTATATGAAATGACAGGGCTGCTCTGATTGGGTACGATGGGCAACAAAGTGAGTTTTAGGCCATGTTCACACGGCTTAATTGCGGGGCTTAATTACGCCCCGCAATTACGCCGTGTGGACGGGGGCGGGAGCGGGGGGCCGGCGCCTCGCCAACCCATAGACATTCATTACCAGCGGCGCGTATACGCCGCTAGTAAATGATATGTCACTTATCTCCCCCCGCAGCAGATTCTCCGAGCGGGGACAGGAGACATAATCCATAGTTCTCTATGAGAACTATGGATTACCGTAATGACTGGGCCGTATTTCAGCCCATAATTCGCGCAGTACGCCGCGAATTACGGGCTGAAATATGTGCCCAAATAAGCCGTGTGAACATGGCCTTAGACCTAGACAGTTTTCACACATGTGGCTCTAGGTTTTTATTTTTTATCCTATCAGATGACACTTTATCATTGCAACATCCAAAGAAAGAGATATTTTCATTTACAATATTTATCTAGAATAAAAAGGCCATAGAAAAACTAAGATTTTCTTACTGAGTCCGAAGGCAGCACACAGTGAGATAGCAGTGCTGCCTTTTGTGAAGTGTAAAGGGGAACCCATTAGACTGAAGAGCTGCTAGCAATGTCAGACATTTTTGAAATATTACAATAAAATGAAGGCCGTGCCGCAGGCAGCGCGATGTGATAAATATGCTGTGAGCGCAGTGAATGACTGGGGGGCACCTCTACCTGGCTAACTAATGGGGGCAGACCTATCTGGCTAATTAATGAGGGCAGAGTTACCTGGCTAATTAATGGGGCACCTCTCTACCTGGCTAACAACTGGGAGCAGACCTACCTGGCTAATTAATGGGGGCACCTCTCTACCTGGTTAATTACTAGGGGGTAGACCTATCTACCTGGCTAGTTACTGGGGGTAGACCCTGTCTACCTATCTAATTAACGGGAGAAGGCCCTGTCTACCTACCTAATTAATGTGGGAAGGCCCGGGCTACCTACCTAATTAAAGGGGGAAGGCCCGGGCTACCTACCTAATTAATGGGGGAAGGCCCTGTCTACCTACCTAATTAATGGGGAGAAGGCCCGTTCTACCTACCTACATTAATGGGAGGCCCTGTCTACCTAAGTAACTACTGGTGGCCCTAAGAAAACTATACTTCCTAATTTGTGTTTCTATACACCTATTAACTGTGGGGGGCCACAGTTAATAGGTGTATAAGGGGATCCTATATACCTAACTACCTACTGAGAGGGTCTATATAGATACCTAATGGGGGACTATATACCCTCCTACTTACTCGTGAGGCCTTTATACTTATCTGAGGGGACCTATATACCCACTGAGGGCCTACCTAATTGAGGGATTATATACCTATTACCTACTAAAAAATCTGTAAACTTACTGAGTTGCCATATTTACACTATATTCCAGAGAGTACCCTATATACCTATCTACTTTGGGAGGCTCTATATAACTCTTACCTGCCAACTGGGGGTGCTTTCGAATACCTCCCCTAAATGGGGTATACCTATTACATCCACTTATCTGACCTTTTGTAAGATTTCTAATCTTCGGGTCTAGCATATGCTGTTTGTGGTACAATTACTGTTGTAGGGCAACAAAGGGGTGCACTATTACTATTATGGCCTCAATGGATGGGGAGTTTTGTACAGGGGTGGGAATTGATAGGAAAGTGCAGTGAAAAGAGAGGAGTCGCTCAGATGTTTTTGTGGTAAAATTCCTACAGGACGAGTAGTGGCCAGGAGACAGAAGACCACATGCATTCTGTACCGTACAGAGTAACAAGGGAAGAGAACAACTCGGGAGAAGAACATCCATGAGGTTTGGTCCAGATGAGAAGAAAATGGAGAAGAGAAAACTCCCCATCAGAGAGAAGTCTTATGAATTCTCCTGTGAGTCCTGATTTCAGGGCTATATTTTGCCTATGTGTTGAATCATTGCTGTTTTCATGTGATGAGACCTCCTTACTACTGAGATCTGATTGGTGGTGTTTGGTAGTAATATTGGTTATTCCGGCTTGTCCCTGGATTGTAAAGTAAAGTGCACCCCTGACTGGCACCATTTTTTTTCTTTCTTGCTTAGTGTTCAAGGGTGCTTTCAACACGGAGCGGATATTTTTTTGTTGCGATTTTTGATGCATCTTTTTTTGTGCAGAAATGGTACAGCTTTAACTGCTGTGTCCTTTTCTGCACAAAAAAAGCATCCAAAAACAAATCACAACGTGTAAAAAAATGCACAAAAATTCTCCATGAGAAAGCACCTTTAAAGAGTGTAGTTTATTTTATAAAGTGCGAGGTCGAGAACATAGGGAAATTTAGAGTAAGCGATATTGTATTTGGGCTATTCTAGGGGGCTTTGGCCATGGCTGCTTTTTTATTTTCTCAGTCCGGCCCTTGACCCGGCGGTATTCCACCTTTGTAACTACACAAGGAAGGACCCTTTACCTAACCATACCTACTAACAGACCATACCCTGACCCTTTTCTCAGTCCTCAGTGTGTGGCACCAACCGATAACTCCTAGCAGCAGCACCGCTGTCATTTGGTTATACTAGATTCCGATCTAGTCTTTCGTCCCATATATCCAATCCCTTGCCCTCTCCTGTCAACCTGCACCTCAAAACATCTCCAAAAATCCCGTCCTTTTCTCACTGGGAAACAACTCAAACCTCATCTGCGCTCTTTATTCACTCTCGTCTCGACTAACTGTAACTCCTTGCTTATCGTTCTCACTCTGTGCAAACTTCCTCCACTCTCCCCTTCTGATGCAGCAGCCAGCTTGTCTTTCTTTCCACCAAGCCGCTAAACTGAGTGCCCTACCCTGTGTCAGTCCACTGCAGAGGGTTGCCTATCCAGTACAGGATACAACATAAACTCATCACTCTCACTCATGAAAAGCTACTATCCACAACGCTGCTTGCCCCACCTACATCTCCTCCCTCATCTCTGTCTACCACCCTACCCGCTCTCCTGTACTCCGCTCTGCCGATCTATATCGAGTTTTACATCTCATCAAATCCATCCGACCTCAACCTACAGCCATGCCCGTCTCCAAGCACTTCACAACTGCGGCACCAGTTCTCTGGAGACATGCTACCGGCGGCGATCAGGCACACCTCAGAACTCTCAATAGCTTTAAAAGGGGCCCTGAAGAATACATCTTCTCACTCTGGCCATACCAGAATTCCTAATACAACTCCCCCCCCGAGCCCCCCACACATCCCTAGCGCACTCATCTCATTTTCGCACTTAAGTGAATCATATAGAGGTAATATAGAGGGTGGCATGCTCATCCGAATTCTAAATGTGAAAAACAACACCATATTTATGTCACATGGCGCTGGACAATTGTAAATTCCTAGCACTTCCTCCCTTCGTCCTCTTCCCGTCACACCTTAATAGATTGTAAGCTCCTTGCGAGCAGGGCCCTCACACCGTTGTGTCTCATCTGTAAGTAAAAAAAACCCTTTTAATGTGTAATTGTCTGTACGTTTACCCTCCAAAATTTGTAAAGTGCTGCGGAATAATGTGGGCGCTAATTTAAAATAAGATTATAATTATTAAAGATTATTAATTATTTGACCTCAACACAACATAACAATTAGAAGTGCCGATCTCCTTAATAAAGTTTTTTCTGAACTTAGTGAATGTTTTAATAGTAGAATGCATAATACATTTTGATACACATTTGGTTGAGGCTCTCTCTACCTAGAGTGAAATTTATGTATTTTGACGCCCAGACACCATTTTTTTTTGCCCATTAGTAGCATAGAATGTGCCTGAAATTATCAAACCTGTTTCTACAGTGGGTCAATAAGGATTTATCACTATTCTACTACAAAGCGACAATTCCAGCCTCAGTTAAACCCTTTTAACTTCGATCTACCTGTTACAGCATAATGCACCCCCAGGTTTGCCCATCCTCTGGTCATAAAAAGGGTTAGAACCATATCGGTTGTGGTGTCACACGCCCCCAGATGCTCAAGAGCATTACAAAGTGCCGGCGGTTGTCCGATAATTTCGCCCCTAATTTTGATTGCACCTGTTTATAATCTAGGAAGAACAGGTCTGGCGACAAGTTATTGGCTAAAAGCACCCCATGAGATATTGCCACCATGCTCGTCTATGACATGTCACGCCCCTAGTTCATACAGTACCAGGGGCATAGCTAAAGACTGTGGGCCTCCCTGACTCAGTGCCCCCCGCTGCAACCTCTGTAGCTACGCCACTATATAGCACCTTACAAACCTCCACTAATATAATAACCAAAGGTCAAGATTAATTTCTCTTTTTATAAAAATAATATATGTTGTAATACAGTACTGTAATGCACTAATCAGTACCCATGTTAGTGGGACTACAGGTGCCAGCATGCTACACATGCATAAACTGCATGGGTGCTGATTAGTACATTTGTTTAACATTTATTGCTGTGACATGTTGGCACTTGTAGTTCGATGCTCCACAGCAGTTAGTAGTTGTGGAATAATTAGTGCCAGTATACCACAGCAGCACATGAGAGACAGAAAGTGAGGTGAAATATTCTAAACAAAAGGGAAAACACAGCAAAACAAATGTAAAAATGTTGTTGCTGGAATTATATTTAATAAATATATTCAACTAAATATATATATATTGCGGGGGGAATCAGCGTCAGGATCAAGTATGCATCTCAAGCTTTTTGCAGACAGAGACCGTGACACAAGTAAAAGTCCAAGATCCATGTGCTGCCTGGGTTTATTTAGCAAAATAGAAACAAAAAGGCTAAGGGCTTGTCCCCACGGCACATGTTATTGGTCTGTTTTTCAGACGGTTTGCGGTTTTACAAACCGTCTGAAAACCGGCAAGCAACGCTCCCCCATAGACTTCAATGGAAAATCCATGCAGCAGTCCCCACTGCACAGATTTTCCTCCAGACGGTTTTTTACACCCCAGGCACTCCGAAAAACATAGAACATGTTCATTCTTCCGCCTGATTTTTGGACGGAACATGAACATGTGGGTGTGAAGGGGGAGGGCTTGAATCCGCAAACCGCATACAAAAGCCGCCCCCTGCCTGCCGAAAACAGACCAAATACCAGTCGGGAAATCCAACCAGTATTTGGTTTTTGCCATTTAAACGCACCATAAGTCCAGACGGCCAGGGATTTTAGTTAGTTTTTCAGAGAGAGAGAAAGAGAGAGAAACAATCCCTTAAATATTTTCTGATTGTACCTATGCAAATTTCAGTTATGGATTTTGTTTCTTGTTTTTCTCTCTTCGCTGCTTATTCCAGAATCTTGAGGAATTTCGTGTACCAAGAAGTTTGAAGCTGTTCACTTGATTTTTCCATGGATTAATGTATGAGTTGTACCATAATTTCAGTACAACCAAGTCAGGTGAGCACAACTGATTGCAATATATTTGAATTGTTACTGCTACAGTTACACACAGTTTACACTTCTGTTCTTTTCACCTCCGGTTTTCTACTTGTGTTTAGTGCACATTAAATTGTAGATCTTGTTTTCTGTAAGGCTATGTTCACACGGCTTAAAATGGGCCATATTTCGGTCCGTAATTACGCGCCGGAGTGCGCCAATTACGGGCCGAAAACGGCCCATTCATTACAGTAATTCACAGTTCTCATAGAGAACTATGGATTATGTCTCCTCTCCCCTGCCCCGGGGAAAGCATGTCACTTTCTAGCGGCGTATAAAGTGCCGCTAGCAGTGATTGTCTAGGGGCCGGCGAAGGCCGGCCCCCGCTCACTCCCCCCCCCCCCCCCCGGGGCCCACAGGGCTAATGCGGGGCGGAATTACGCCCCGCAGTTACGCCGTGTGAACCTAGCCTAATAAGGATTTCACACAAGCGATTGATTTGTAACAAAAACCTTTTTATTTATAAAATAAAAAAAATAAACTTATCCTTCAAATAAAAAGACCTCAAACAACTCCATTGACAAAAAATGTAAAAAAAAGGTTTAGATTTTCTTCAAACCACGTGACATAAAAACCTAATTTTTTTACTGATAATTATGATTTATCAGTGCGAGGAGGGCCATGTAAAAAGAGCCGTGGCCTGAAAAGTGGGGGGTTGTCTGTAAAAAGGGGCGAGAAATTCAGTGACATGGTAAAAGTGCATGCTGCACCACTGTCCACGGCCCATATGTAGTATACCCTAAATACCGGCCTCGTCACTCTTGGTGCAGTGTCTTCACACTCTGCAGAACAGGACCAGTTTCTGCCTCTTCCGGGCTTGTTTCAAATTGGCTTTAAAAAACATATAAAACTTAAACTTAAAAGGGGTTTTGCCACTTAGAACAACTCACAGAAAAAAGAGATAATAATAGGAATATAGAAAACCCTCTACAATCAAAAAAAAATTCCTAAAACAATAATCTTTAATAGATATGCATTAAAATAATTATCCTTTATATATAAAAATGGCCTCAACATATAGCCACTAACAAATATGCAACTGTATATGTATAAAAGTCCCCGGGTGTTATATCAGTACTAAATACAAAAGCAAGGGGACAATGTCTAGCTAATCACAGCAAAAAAGACATTGTACCAAAATACCTATTAGCAGGGAGAAGTGCCCTTATAAAGGGAGGAAATGTGGTCAAAAAGGTGGTCAAAAACTCACGGTTCTGAAAAACCTTGTCCACAGTAGACTCCGTTGCCCCATTGGACCAGTATATACCATATAATAGAAAAGGCACTATCGCTATCACTATACTAGTCCTATCCAGATAGAGCACTCGCCCCGAAAAAGGGCGACCCCACCTCTCGGCGACTCACCCTAACTAAATTATACAGTAACATACATAAAGAAACAAAACACATAAGTCCCGAACGCGTTTCCCCAAGTTTATGGTTCATCGGGATAATAATTATACATCTGTGATAAGAGATATGATGGTCCAAGTGATGGCATGATGAGGCCATAAGTAAAGTGCCAGACAGTAAAATCATTTATATCCCCAAACCCCTATTTACCAAATAAACACCAGCCAATCCAATGCCACTTTACTCACCAATGTTTACAGGAGCAAAGTCCTTGCACATGCTCAATAGCAAAACAAAGACGCCAAACACACAGTTTCCGCGTGCCTCCCGTTCCCCAAACCGGAAGTGACAAGCCGGAAGTGGCAAACCGGAAGTGGCAAAACGAAAGTAATTCACAGCACGTGCGCCCCAAATGGGAACTAGACTGGCAAACAGTGCAAACGCGCTTTGCGCCCCGGTCCCCGCCGCGCAATACAAAACAGTGCACACGCCCCCATAGACAAGGGCGCACTCGGGCGCCCCCAACTATACAGATAATACGTTGGACACAATAGCATAATGGTGACCCAAGTAACAGGAGGCTTATCAACAAGACTCAATATCGAGTACACAAGATTACGTTAAATAATCCAAGGGATATAAACTAACCAATAGTTAAGGCTAAGTAAAATAAAGTGATGGGCAGTAAGACAAAAAAGATATAGAAATATTATATACTCTGACAGTATTGATAATAAGGAGACTATACCCAACCACATGGAAATGATATTCTCAACTGATTACCCTATCAACAGAATCCAAAGAAAAGGACCAAAAAAACAAAACAAAAAAATGAAATTATGAAAAATATTATAAAAAAACAGCCAAATTGCAGGTTTTCGTTAAGACCACCCGGGGGTAAATAGTATGTAATCTGAAAATCCACTCGGTTTCTTTTTTAACAGTCTTGTATCCCAATCACCCCCTCAAAGGTGATTTCCTCACGACCTCAATGATCGAAAATTTCGGGTGTTGGATCATTATTATGACATTCACAATACATGTCGAGCTATAGGTGTATCTCTCTTATGCCTAATGTCCCCTAGATGCTCGCCAACTCGTCTTCTAAATTGTCTCAGTCTTTCAACATATCCTAAGGGGCAAGTACAACTGCAAAATAAATGACTCCTTCACTCTTACATTTGGGAAAAAAATCTCTCTTAAACAAATGTACGATCTGATTTAAAATCAGTGAAAACTTTGACTGCTCAATAAATGGACATCCACACAGTTGTCCCCACACCGAAAGGTACCTAGTGGTTGTCATCCAACCAGTCCCTGTTTTTTTAGGTGGAGTTATAAAACTATCACCAGTCTACCCCTCAATGATCTTCCTTTCCTGAAATGTAACCCTGAGGAAAATCAGGGAGACATCTTTTAAATCCTGATCTGACCTCAAGATACCCCAGTATCTAGAAATACAGTCTCTCGCTAATTCGTGCCCTGATCAAAGTTGCCACGATCCCATAGTTTGATTTGGGGGGGAACTTGCTGTTCTGTCCACACCTTTGAGCAGTCTCGAATCTATCACTTTCAAGTCCCTTGACAAATGCCTCATCAATGATTTTTTCGGATAACCCCGATCCACAAACCGTTTTTAAGGTCCTTTTTGGGAAAACAAATAGTCTCCTTTCCTGGAGCAGTTTCTCCGAACTCGGAGAAACTGCCCCTTTGGTATACCCCTTTTTAAGGTCTAGGTGGTAAACTCTCCCACCGGAGGAGAATTAGTCGCGGTTGGTTTCCGAAATGTTTTTGAAAGTAGATTGCCAGATTTATCTTTAATGATATAAAAATCCAAAAAAGGAAGGCACACGTCATCAATAGCTGAAGTGAATTTCATCCCAAACATTATTAAATATTGAACTTCTCACAAAGTCATCAAACGCCTCTGTCGTCCCATACCACAAAATTAGGATATCGTCAATATACCTACCCCAAAACGGGATATTATCCGTATGTGGTAGGTCATTGTCACTAAAACAATGGTACCTCCCACCCAGCCCAGGAATAAATTCGGTACGAGGGAGCACACGGGCTCCCCATAGCAGTACCCCCTGAGCTGGTGGAAGATCTTACCATTAAAAATGAAAAAAATTGTGTTCAAGGGACGAAACGAAGCAGTTTGTAGGACAAGTTGATTATGCTCTCTAAGATGTATACCCCTAATAGAGGGGAAATACTCTACAGCACGCACCCCCAATCATGCGGGATGCTGCTATAGAGAGCCTCACATCAATGGAGGCGAGCTTAGTGTGTCCCCTCAACTGTCAGTCCGTCCAATCTTCTCAAACAAATCAGGAGTGTCCTTGATGAATGACGGCAAAGCATACACAAATTTTTTCAGGATGTTTATCAATAAAATGCTGACATTCTGAGACAAGGAATCCACACCTGACACAAATTGGGCGTCCTTTTAAGGGAAGTCATACCCTTATGTATCTTAGGTAGGGCATAAAAACAAGGGAAAACCGGGATGTTAGGTATCATAAATTTACTCTCATTAGCTGGATCAACCCTCTGTCAAGGGCCTGTATCAAAATTTCTTCTAGCTCCTGACAGAAGGAAGGTGTAGGATCACATGTGAGAATAGAATAGCATGAGCGATCCTTCAAAATATCACTACATATGCTAATAAAACTTAGAATGATCCAACACTACTAGATTCCCGCCCTTATCCATGGCTTACAGATAATGCTGTCATCATTTTCCAGATCTCTAAGTGCCTTAAGTTGGGAATACGTAAGATTATGTTTAGATGACCCACACTCAATTTTCTCCAAGCCTGACTTGACGAGTTTTAAAAACAAGTCAATCTCTGGACTTTTGTATAGCTGGAAGCATAATGTATACTCTTGGGGTCTCAGCTGTGTATGTCCCGTCTCCATGTCAGATAAACTCGCAAGTAATTCTAATGTCAGGCAAATCCGAGAAATCAACACCCAAAAGCTCTTGCCTCTAAGGAGTCCCGATTTCTAAAGAATTTATGCCATTTGAGACTTCAAAACAAAAAGATGAATATCCTTACCCAATAAAAAGGACTAAACCTAACAGATGGAACAAAATTTGAGCCCTTTTCCCAACACCGAAATTTCCAATTCTGTAAGTGATCTATTTGAAAGATTGATAATCTGACAGGAGTCATTATTTCTTTGTCTCCGCTCTCTCAGGACATTCCTCTCTGTTCCCTCTAAAAAAGACCACCAGAGGGGGTTTGGAGCACCATAATAACCTCGTGTGGATTTTTCCCATCTTCCTCTCCCTTTTGGTCTTCCTCTCCTTGATTTTTTGTACTACCTGGATATCAGTATCTGAAGACTCAATATCTGAAGAAGAAATATTATCGTCCCTCCTTGTATCTTTAGTTCTATCATACAAAAAGGAATAGGCCTTTTTATATTTAAATTCCGTGTGGTCTTTTATATATTGTTTGTGTTTTCTATTTTTCAGAGCACTTTTTTATTTTTAAATATTCCCTTGAAGTATTTGTTCACTGCCTACCCCAAAATCGGGTCGGTTTTTTTAAATTTTAGTGTTTACAATTTTTTCCTGCAGTTTTTTTGGTTGAAATTTCTAAAGTGGAGTTTTCTTCCTTAATAATAAATGCATCAAACGTATGGAGCTCTCATGCAGCTCATTTTCCCATGTAGCTAAAAAATGCACCGAACACACTCTAGCAACTGTAATATATTCCCCCTAAGTCCTCTAGGGACGAGGTTGGCCTGAATATATCTCAACAGAGACTGAGTCTCCCACCAGGATCTAATATTTTCTTATATTTCTATCAACAATTCTTTAAATGATACTTTGATTCAATAGTGCTATCGGAAAATCACTTCACTATCCGAAAAAACTTTTTTGGGTTCATCTTCCATTGGTCTCTTTTAATTGGTCCTGAAGAGGAAACCAGCCATATCAATTTTTAGAACAACTCACAGAAAAAAGAGATAATAATAGGAATATAGAAAACCGTCCCACAGATCAAAAGAAAAATTTCCCTAAAACAATAACTTTAATAGATATGCATTAAAAATAATTATCCTTTATATATAAAAATGGCCTCACACATATAGCCACTATACAAATATGCAACTGTAAATGTATAAAGTTACCGGTGTAATCAGTACCTAAATACATAAGCAAGTGGAAAAATGTCTAGCTAATCACACAAAAAAGACATTGTACCAAATACCTATTAGCAGGGAGAAGTGCCCTATAAGAGGGGGAAAATGTGGTCAAAAATGTGGTCAAAAACTCACGGTTCTGAAGACCTTGTCACAGTAGACTCCGTTGCCCCATTGGACCATTATATAAACAATATAATACAAAAACCACTACCGCTAACACTATACTAGTCCTATCCAGATAGAGCACTCGCCCCGAAAAAGGCGACCCCACCTCTCGGCGACTCACCCTAACTAAATTATACAGTAACATACATAAAGAACACACACATAAGTCCCAACGCATTTCCCCAAGATATGGTTCATCAGGGGATAATAATTATACATCTGTGATAAGAGAAAGATGATGGTCCAAGTGATGGCATGATGAGGCCATAAGTAATGCCAGAAAAGTATATCACTTATATACCCACCCCTATTAACCAAATAAACTACTCAGCCAATCCAATGCCACTTTACTCACCAATGATACAGGAGCAAAGTCCTTGCACATGCTCAATAGCAAAAAAAAGACGCCAAACACCATATGTTCCGCCGCCTCCCGTTCCCAAACCGGAAGTGACAAACCGGAGTGACAAACCGGGAAATTGGCAAACCGGGAAATGGCAAAACGAAAGTAATTCACAGCACGTGCGCCCCAAATAGGAACTAGAACTGGGGAATCGAGTGCAAACGCGCACGCCCCCGGTCCCCGCTGCGCAACTAGCAAAAACAGTGCACACGCGCCCCATAGACAAGGGCGCACTCGGGCGCCCCAACTTACAGATAATACGTTGGACACAATAGCATAATAGTGACCCAAGTAACAGGAGGGGTTTTCATCAAAACTCAATATCAGTACACAAGGTTTGTTAAATAATCTAATGGATATAAACTACCAATAGTTAAGGCTAAATAAAATAAAGTGATGGGCAGTAAGACAAAAAAGATATAGAAATATTATATACTCTGACAGTATTGATAAAAAGAGACTATACCCAACACAAAGGTAGATATTCTCAACTGATTACCCTATCAACAGAATCCAAAGAAAAAGGACCAAAAAAACAAAACAAAAAAAATAAATAAAAATGAAATTATGAAAAATATTTTAAAAAACAGCCAAATTGCAGGTTTTCGTTAAGACCATCAGGTCGTAGTAGTAATCTGAAAATCCACTCGGTTTCTTTTTTAAGCAGGTTTTTGTATCCCAATCACCCCCCTCGAGGTGATTTCCTCACGACCTCATGGATGAAAATTTCAAAGGGGTGTTGGATCATTATTATGGGCATTCCACATACATGTCGAGCTAAACGGTGTATCTCTCTTTTGCCTAATGTCCCCTAGATGCTCGCCAACTCGTCTTCTAAATTGTCTCTTAGTCTTTCCAACATATCCTAACGGGCAAGTACAACTGCATAAATAAATGACTCCTTCACTCTTAAGTTGGAAAAATCTCTCTTCACAAATGTACGATCTGATTTAAAAAACAGTGAAAATCTTTGACTGCTCAATAAATGGACATGCCACAACAGTTGTCCCCACACCAAAAAGGGACCTATGGTTGTCGATCCAACCAGGTCCCTGTCTTTTTAAGTGGAGTATAAAAATTAAAGCACCAGTCTAATCCCTCAATGATCTTCCTTTCCTGAATGTAATCTGAGGAAAATCAGGAGGACATCTTTTAAATCCTGATCTGACCTCAAGATACCCCAGTATCTAGAAATACAGTCTCTCGCTAATTTTCGTGGCCCTGATCAAAGTTTGCCACGATCCGCATAGTTTGATTTGTGGGGAACTTGCTGTTCTGTCCACCACCATTGAGCAGTCTCGATCTAACACTTTCAAGTGCCTTGACAAATGCCTCATCAATGACTTTTTCGGGATAACCCCGATCCACAAACCGTTTTTAAGTCCCTTGCTTGGGAAAAAATATCTCCTTTCCTGGGGCAGTTTCTCCGAACTCGGGGAAACGCCCCTTTGGTATACCCCTTTTTAAGGGTCTAGGATGGTAACTCTCCCACCGGAGGAGACTATTAGTCGCGGTTGGTTTCCGAATGTTTTTGTATGTAGATTGCCCGATTTTTCTTTAATGATATAAATCCAAAAAAGGAAGGTCACACGTCATCAATAGCTGAAGTTTAATTTCATGCCAACATTATTAAAATTGAGACTTCTCAACAAGTCATCAAACGCCTCTGCGTCCCATTCCACAAAATTAGGATATTGTCAATATACCCACCCCAAAACAGGATAATTTTCCGTAATGGGGTAAAGGGCGTTGTCACTAAACACCCTTGGGAGCCTCCCACCAGCCCAGGAATAAATTCGCGTACGAGGGAGCACACAGGCTCCCCATACAGTACCCCTGAGCTGGGTGGAAGATCTTACCATTAAAAATGAAAAAAATTTTGTGTTTTAAGGAGAAACAAGCAGCTTAGGACAAGTTGATTATGCCCCTCTAAGATTAAAACCCCTAATAGAGGGAAATACTCTACAGCCACGCACCCCACAATCATGCGGGAATCGCTATAGAGAGCCTCTACATCAATGAGGCCCAGCTTAGTGTGTCCCTCAACAGTCAGTCCGTCCAATCTTCTCAACAAATCAGGTGTGTCCTTGATGAATGACGGCAAAGCATACACAAATTCTTTCAGGATGTTATCAATATAAATGCTGACATTCTGAGACAAGGAATCCACACCTGACACTATGGGCGTCCTTTTAATGGAGTCATACCCTTTTGTATCTTAGGTAGGGCATAGAAACAAGGATAACCGGATGTTTAGGGATCATAAATTTACTCTCATTAGCTGAGATCAACCCTCTGTCAAGGGCCTGTATCAAAATTTCTTCTAGCTCCTGACAGAAGGGAAGGTGTAGGATCACATGTGAGAATAGAAAAGCAAGAGCGATCCTTCAAAATATCGCTACATATGCTAATATACTTAGAATGATCCAACACTACTAGATTCCCGCCCTTATCCTTACAGATAATGCTGTCATCATTTTCCAGATCTCTAAGTGCCTTAAGTTGGGAATATGTAAGATTATGTTTAGATTTACCCACACTCAATTTCTCCAAGTCCTGACTGACGAGTTTTAAAAACATGTCAATCTCTGGACTTTGTATAGCTGGGGGCAAAACGTATACTCTTAGGTCTCGCTGTTTATGTCCCGTCTCCATGTCAGTAAACTCGCAAGTAATATAATGTCAGGCAAATCCGAGAAATCAAATATTATGTAACCAACTCTACCAAAGTCGGGGTCGGTTTTAAATTTGAGTGTTTGATCAATTTTTTCCTGCAGTTTTTTTGGTTGAAATTTCTAAAGTGGAGTTTTCTTCCTCTAATAATAACTGCATCAAACGTATGGAGCTCTCATGCAGCTCCTCTTCCCATTTAGCTAAAAAAAAGCACCGAACACACTCTAGCAACTGGTAATATATTCCCCTAAGTCCTCTAGGGGCGATGTTTCCCCGAAAATAGCTCTCCAGAGACTGAGTCTCCCACCAGGATCTAATATTATCATTGCCACTTAGCAAAGTAATTCCCAGACTCCCACAACTCAAAAAAGGGTTAGCCCACGCCTCTCGTTTTGCTCCTTGCACCTCCCAAACTCCCCCTTTCTTTGCCCCCGGTTTTACAGCATAAAATTTTCTGTGGAGTTTGGGGGCCTGAGAAATGTCATGTGACCTCCACTTCCCTACGCTATAACACATTACCCACAAGCCCTCACTCTTCCCCTGTGCAGTGCGTTTCTAAAAGTTCACTGAGATCTGGGGCAAAAGGAAAGCAGCTCTGCCGTGCTGGTGTCGGCTCTATCGTGCTGATGTTAGCTCTGTGTCCTAGTGTCCACGCTGCCGTGCTGATGACGGCTCCACCCTGCTGGTGTCGGCTCTGCTGTGCTGGTGTCAGCACCATATTACTACATCACTGCATTAAGGGGTAAAGTCCCCCAATGCAAAAAGGATTACGCTCGTATTTTTTCAGCGGGTTTTCGTTTTTTTTAAAAATGCCCAAGTCGATCGTTCCGGCCCCATAGACGGCAATAGGGAAAGACGACTGCAGTCCCCCCACGCTCGTCTTTTTTTCCTGCTTTTTTCGGCAGCGGCTTAAATTTTATAAAAAATGTTGTATAAAACGCCCGGGACTTCTCGTTTTTTGTCCGCTTCCATACTTTCAATTGTGTGGGTGACGGAAAAAAAAACGGAAGCAACCAATTTTTTGTAAAAGTGTGACAAAAAAACCCTGATCCTGCAACGGAAAAAAAAATTTGGCCCCTTTTGGGGCCCTTTTTTTTTTTCCGATCTGTGTAGACATTTTTCCCTTTAATTTTCTGAGTTCAAGTAAAAAAAGCGCCAAAATTACTCTAAAACCGAAAAACTTTAAATCTGTGCATTTGGGGAACAGGCCATATTACCAAAAAATCTCGGCAAATTTTTTCTGTGGGTTATGGGGAAACAGTAAAATATTACCGCATCACTGCATTTATAGTAAAAGCGACATATTACTGTAAATTTCAGAAATTTTTCTGTGGGTCATAGTAAAAAAAAGCCCCATATTTTCCCATCACTGCATTAATACTGTGTTTTTATTTGTAAAAAAGCGCCGGGATTTTCCAAAAATCACTGCATTTAAAAACTGTTTTTATAGTTTAAAAAGCGCTGTATTACCACAACAAATTTCATAATTACTGTGTTCCCAAAATAAAAACCCCAAAATTTTTTCCAAAATTTACTTTCATTTAAAACTGTTTTTCTTTGTAACAGCGCCGGTTTTTTTAACCCCCATCCTGCCTTAAAACTGTGTTTTATAGTAAAACAGCCCCATATTTCCCCAAAACAAATGCATTAATATAACAGCACTATATACCCCTTTACCGCAAATTAAAAACTGTGGGCCCAAAATAACAGCAATAATTTTCCCCATTTACTTCATTAATACTGTGCCATAGTAAACCCCATATATTTCCCCTCACTGCTTTTTTTGTGTTCATAGTAGAAACAAACCCATATTTTCCACCGCCGCATTTAAATTTTAAATGTGTTTTTATAGTAAAAGGCTGTAATTTCCCCCATCACGGGAAATTTTAAAACTGTTTTTCATTGTAACCCGGGCCCCCTATTACCCATCAAGCGTTAATACGTGGTTTTTATAGTAAAATTCCCCCTATTAAAAACATCACTTGGGGATTAAAAACTGTGTCCATAGTAAACCGGGACTTTTTTACCCCATCATTGCATTAATTTCTGTGGGTTTTTATTAAAAAAGCCCCCAAAATTAAACCCCATCACTGCATTTAATTTCTGTGTCCATTTGAAACCCCCACTATTTTAAACCCAAAATATTCCCTTTATTACTGTGTTTATGTAAAAACCCCCATTTCCAAACTAAATGCTTAATCTGTTTCCCATATAACACATATTTCCACATCATGATTTTCTGTGTTCATAGTAAAACGCGCCGTTTTTTACCACTTTCCTGCATTAAACTGTGCCCAAGTAACCGCATATTTCCAATCACTGCTTAAATACTGGTCCATGTAACAGCATAATTGCCAACCACGCATTAAATACTGTGTTCATAGTAACCCCCCATATTCCCGACTGCATTAATACGTATTTTAGTAACACCCCATTTTAACCACAACTGTTTTTTTTTCTTTGTTCAAGAAACGCCCCTATTAAAAATTCACTGATTAATTACTGTGTTCAAAAAACAGCCCCCATATTACAATCATGCATTATTTACTGTTTTCATAGTAACGAAACAAATTTTTCCACATCATGTTAATACTTTGTCCCTGTAACGAAAAATTTTTTCCCACTCACTGCAAAAATTTTTTGTCTATAGTAATAGACTATTTTCCACATCACTGTTTTTAACGTGTCCATAGTAAAAGAAATTATTCCCATCACTGTTTAATCTGTGCCCATGTAAAGCACTATTTTTCCCACATCACTGCTTTAATTTCTGTGTCCTTTAGTCAAACCCGCCGTATTCCCATCACTGCATAATACTGTGCCATGTACAGCACTTTTTTCCCATCACTGCTTAAACTTGTTCATAGTAACAGGCCGTTTTTTGATCCTGTTTTAACTGTGTCCATGTAACAGCCCTATTTCCACATCCCTGTAAATATTGTTTTTAATATTTAAGCCCCAATTTACCACTCTCGTTTTTATTGTGTTCATGTACGCCCCAATCCCATTCTGTATTAAATTTTTTTCTAGTACAGCCCCATTTACCGCATCACGCTTTAATACTGTGTTCTTTTAAACACCCCATATTACCCACCCTTGAAAATTTTAATACTGGTTCAATTAACACCCCCATATTACCACTCACGCATTAAACTGTGTTTGTAACCCCAACTTATTACCACATCACTGCATTAATACGTGTTTTTAAAAAAACCCCACTATATTACCACTCACTGATTAAACTTGTCCTAGTAACGCACATATTCCACATCACTGCTTAAATATGGTTCCATAGTAACGCCCGTATTACCACATCCTGCATTAAATTGTTTTTATAGTAAACAGCCCTTTACCACATCACTGCTTTAATCCGTTTCATTTTAACACCCCATATTACCCATACTATTAATACTGTGTTTTTTGAAACCCCCAATTACCCATCAGCATTAAATACTGTTTCCATGTAACAGCCTTATTCCCAAACACCCTTGCATTAATTTCTTTGCCTGGAAAAAATAAAACCCTCTTTATTTTTTCCAAATAAAAATTTTCCCCTTTATTTCTGTGTCCATGTAATAGCAATATTACCACATCATGCTTTAATATGTGTCCTAGTACAGCACTAATTCCCAATTCAATGCTTTATTGCTTGCCCAATCAGCGCCGTATTACCACATCACTGCTTAATATGTGTCATATAACGCATATATTCCAATCACTGCATTTACTTTTTTTTTGTACAGTCCCCGTATTACCGCATACTCTTTATTCTGGTCAAATAAAGCCTTTTTACCCATCCTGCATTAAACTTTTTCATGAAAACACCCCAATATACCCAAAAACCCTGTTTTAAATTTTGTGTTCAAGTAAAAGCCCCATATTACCACTCCTGCTTAAATTTTGTTTTAGTAACGCCCATTTACACATCACCTTAAATTTTCTTGTTCATTAGCAGCCATATTCCACTCATGCATTAATACTTTTATCCATAGAACAGCACATATTACCCATTTTTTGCTTAATACTTTGTCCATGGTAAAACGCCTTATTACCACATCACTGAAATTAAAAACTGCTCCATAGTAACGCGCCGTATTTACCACATCATGAAATTAATACTGTGTCCATAGTAAACATATTTACAACATCACTGAAATTAATAACTGGCCCATAGTAACAGCACTATATTACCACATCATTTGCATTAATGCTTTTGTCCATTGTAACCGCACTTATTACCACATCATTGCATTATTACTGTGTCATAGTAAAAAAAGCCACCATATTACCAATCACTGCTTTAATACTGTGTCCCATTGTAACAGCACTATATTACCAAAAACCCTTGGGCATATAATTACCCAAGTGTTCATAGTAACAGCCCCATATTACCACATACTGCTTAATACTGTGTTCATAGTACAGCCCCATATTACCACATCACGCATTAATACTGTGTTCTAGTAACAGCCCCATATTACACATCACGGGCTTAATTCTGTGTTACATAGTAACGCCCATATTACCAACATCACTGCATTAATACTGTGTCATAGTAACAGCACTATATTACCACATCACTGCAATTAATACTTTGTCCAAGTAACAGCACATATTTTACATCATCACTGCATTAATAACTGTGTCTATAGTCATACAGACGCCGTATTACCACATCACTGCATTAATTACTGTGTCCATAGTAATAGCACTATTATTACCACACACTGCAATAATACTTGTGTCAATATAACAGCACTATTATTACCACATCACTGCATTAATGCTGTGTCCATAGTAACAGCGCCGTATTACCACATCACTGCATTAATACTGTGTCCATAGTAACAGCACTATATTACCACATCACTGCATTAATACTGTGTTCATAGTAACAGCCCCATATTACCACATCACTGCATTAATACTGTGTCCATAGTAACAGCCCCATATTACCACATCCCTGTATTAATATTGTGTTCATAGTAACAGCCCCATATTACCACATCTCTGTATTAATATTGTGTTCATAGTAACAGCCCCATATTACCACATCTCTGTATTAATATTTTGTTCATAGTAACAGCGCCGTGTTACCACATCACTGCATTAATACTGTGTCTATAGTAATAGCACTATATTACCCACAAATACTGCATTAATACTATGTTCATAGTAACAGCGCCGTATTACCACATCACTGCATTAATACTGTGTCTATGGTAACACCACTATATTACCACATCACTGCATTAATACTGTGTCTATAGTAACAGCACTATATTACCACATCACTGCATTAATACTGTGTCCATAGTAACAGCACTATATTACCACATCACTGCATTAATACTGTGTTCATAGTAACAGCGCCGTATTACCACATCACTGCATTAATACTGTGTTCATAGTAACAGCCCCATATTACCACATCACTGCATTAATACTGTGTTCATAGTAACAGCCCCATATTACCACATCACTGCATTAATACTGTGTTCATAGTAACAGCCCCATATTACCACATCACTGCATTAATACTGTGTCCATAGTAACAGCACTATATTACCACATCACTGCATTAATACTTTGTCCATGGTAACAGCACTATATTACCACATCACTGCATTAATACTGTGTCCATAGTAACAGCGCCGTATTACCACATCACTGCATTAATACTGTGTCCATAGTAATAGCACTATATTACCACATCACTGCATTAATACTGTGTCCATAGTAACAGCACTATATTACCACATCACTGCATTAATACTGTGTCCATAGTAACAGCGCCGTATTACCACATCACTGCATTAATACTGTGTCCATAGTAACAGCACTATATTACCACATCACTGCATTAATACTGTGTTCATAGTAACAGTGCCGTATTACCGCATCACTACATTAATACTGTGTCCAAAGTAACAGCACTATATTACCACATCACTGCATTAATACTGTGTTCATAGTAACAGCCCCATATTACCACTCCTGATTAAAACTGTGTTTCAAGAAACGCCCCATATCCCACACACTGCTTAATACTGTGTCCAAGTAACAGCACTATTTTACCACACACTCGTTAAAACGGTTCAATAACAGCCCCATTTTACCACATCTCTGTATTAATATTGTGTTCATAGTAAAGCGCGTTTTACGCTCACTGCAAAATACTTATTCAAGAAAACGGCCCCATATTACCAATCCGCTTTAATACTGTGTTAAATTTTAAACACCCCATATTACCACATCCTGCATTAAACGGGGTTCCATAAAAACAGCACTATATTACCACTTCCTGATTAAACGGTCCATAGTAACACAAAAATTTTACCAAATCACGCTAAATACGGTCCAAAACAGCGCCGAATACCACATCACGCTTTAAACTGTGTCCATAGAAACAGCACTATAAACCACATCAGCATTAAACGGGGTCCTAGTACAGCATTTTTTTCCCAACTCACGCTTAAATAGGGTGCCATAGTAACAGCCAAATTTTACCACTTACTGCATTAAATACGTGTCCATAGTAACACCCCATTTTACCAAAAACACGCGTTAATCTGTTTCAATAAAAACCCCATATTACCACTCACTCGTTAATAGGTTCATAGTAACAACCCATTTTCCCCAAATCCTTTTTTTTAATTTTGTGTTATAGAAACGCGCCGTATTACCGCATCACTGCATTTACGGGTTTCATATAACACACTGTATTACCACACACGCTTTAAATCTGGGGTTCTAGTAAAGCCCCTTTTACCACATAAACGCTTAATACTGTTTAAAGAAACAGCCCCTTACCACACACTGCATTAAACGTGTTCGAAACAGCGCCATATTACCCGCATCCCCTGCTTTAATCTGTGCCCAAGTAAAAGCCATATTACCAATCACTGCTTAAACTGTGTCCATAGTAACAGCACTTTTTTACCCAATCACGCTAACCCCAACCCCCCCGGCCTTTTTGGCCCCTACAGAGCCCTTTTTTTAAATCGGCTGGTTTTTTTAAGGGGAGAAAACTTTTTACATTTTTAACCCTACCCATGTGTTCAAATTTTTTCCCCCTCACACATTGTTTTAAAGATAAAAAAAATTTTGGCCAAAAAAATGTTTGTTTTTTTTGTGAAAAATACAAAAAATCGTGAAAAATTTGAAAAATTTCCAATTTTAAACTTAAAAAATTTCTGCATGTAAACAATAGTTATTCCCCCAAAATATTTATAACTACTTTTACCCTATGCTCTGTGTTTGGCATCTTTTTTTTTAAAGTATTTTTTTTTTAAACCCCAAGGGGGCTTAGAAAATTTAGTAGTAATTTTCAAATTTTCGAAAATTTAAATATCATTTTAAGAACCGTCCTTCTAACGTGATTTTGATTGCCTGTATTTTAGATAACCCAAAAGACCTCTCTAAGAAACCTACAACCCCTTAAATATTCAAAACCCATTTGGGAAGTTTTTTAAACCCATTTTTTTTTTTCCCACGGGAATTAAAGCAAAGGGGAAAGGAAAAATTTTTAAAAATTTCCTTTTTTTTGCAGATTTTTCAATTTTTATACATTTTTTCACAAAATACGGAAAATGTATCAGGTAAATCAACTTAAAAATTTTATTCCCCCGATTCTGCCGTTTTCAGAGAATCCCCATATGTGGGGCCCCAGGCATTTTTGGCTCAAACCCCAAGCCCAAAAGGGGGGACACCTACTGGAAATCTGGGGCCATTTTCTTACCATTTTTTTTAGGGGGCCATTTCAGGTTTGCGGACACCCCCAAGGTGCTAAAAATTAATAAACCCCCTAAAAAACCCCTTTGGGGAAACTAAAACCCCTTAAGGAATATATCCAGGGGGGGTTTGGAGCAAACGACCCCACAGGGGTGCCAAAAATTTTTAGCGTTTGGCTGTAAAAGTTTAAAAAAAATTTTTTTACAAAAAATCTGCAATTTTAGCAAAATTTTTAATTTTTCAAGGAAACCTGGTAAAAACCACCAAACCTTGTTTCGCAATTTCTTCCAACGGGAATCCCCAATGTGGTGTAAATCTGCTGTTTCGGGGCTTGGCCGGGGTATAAGGGGCAGAGCATTTGGCTTTTGGGAAAGCAATTTTGGTGGCCATGTCGCATTAAAAGCCCCAAAGTAAATAGAACAGTAAACCTTCCCGAAGTCAACCCTTTTGGATTCGCAGCCTCTAAACTCATCTAGGGGTGTATTTACTTTTTTTGGTGCACAGGTGTTTCAAAGTTGTTGTTTTTTGCATTGGGCTATGAAAAATGAGGGAAAACGCAATTTCCACCATTTTTTTTTGGGCTTCAATTTTACGCTCGCCGTGCAGTATAAAAGACAGATATCTTTACTAGGGGTCGGTAAAATTTTCAATGGATAGATTTTATATTTTTTTTTTATGTTTTTTACTTTTACACAAAGAAATAGGGCTATAAAAAAAATTTTCTTTTTTTTTTGTTCTGTCTGATAGCCATAACGTTTTCATTTTCTGAACAAGCGGGTTATGGGCTTGTTTTTTTGTGGGGTGAGTTACGTTTTTATTAGTACCATTAGGGGGGGTTGGCCGCTTTGATCACTTTTTATTAAGGGTTTTTTTTGAGGCATTTGAACAAAAAAAACACATTCCTGGGATGTTTTTTATTTTATTTTTTAACCGGGCACCGTGCAGTATAACTGACATACTAGTATTTTTCGCAGGCATAAGATTTCAGCGATACCCAATTTGTATTTTTTTTTTTATTTTTACTGCTTTTTATACAAAAAAAACACTTTTATTCAAAAGGAAAATCGTTTTTGCTCGCCATAGTCTGAAGCCATAACTTTTTTTTTTTTTTTCTTTTTAGGAGCTGTGTAGGGGCTTGTTTTTTTCGGGAAAAGTTGACTTTTTTTTGGTATCATTTTTTGGGGGGGCAGACTTTTTTTCATTTTAAAAACCGTTTTTTGGGAAGGCAGGGTGAAGAAAAAACGGGCCCGATGTTTTTTTTTTTTTATTTTTAACGCGCCACCGGGAGTATAATGACCAGTTAGCTTTACTCTCTGGGGGCAAACGATTCGGGGATACCCTTTTTATAGTTTTTTTTAAATTTTGAAGCACTTTAAAAAAAAAAAAAAAAATTATTTTTATTGTTTAAAATAAATTTATCTCGCGCTTCTGAGAGCCTTAAATTTTTTTTTTTTCCGTAAAAGGAAACGTGTATGGACTTTTTTCGGGATGAACGAAGTTTTAAATTGTAGAACTTTGGCGTCTATTAGTTTTTTTTCGCTTTTATTCCATTTTAGTGCTCAGTGTACAAAAATCCAATTCTGACTTTTTTTTTTTTTGTCTTTTTACAGCTTCACCGTTGGTTTTAAATTACTGAAATTTAAGGGTGGTCTTAGCACGGGGCGATACCAAAATTTTGTATTTATTTATTTTTTTTTTTTTGTGTTTTTTGGGGGGGGGGTGTGTTTTTTTTTTTTTTTTTTTTTTTTTTGGTTTGTTTTTTTTTTTTTTTTTTTTTTTTTTTTTTGTTTTTTTTTTTTTTTTTTTTTTTTTTTTTTTTTTTTTTTTTTTGTTGTTGTTGTTGGGGGTGGTTTTGTGGGGGGTTTTTGGGTGGGGGGGGGGTGTTTGTGTTTTGGGGTGGTGGTGTGGGGGTGGTTTTTGGTTTTTGGGGGTGTGGGGGGGGGTGTGCGGGGGGGGGGGGGGTGGGTATTTTGTTTGGGTTTTTTATGGTGGGGGGGGGGGGGGGGGGGGTTGGGGGGGTTTGGGGGGGGGGGTTGGGGGGGTGTTTGGGGGGTTTTTTGGTTTTGTTGGATGTGCGGTGGGTTTTTTTGGGGGGGTTTTTTTTTTTTAAGAAACTACCGTGTGAAAAATTGCCTTGGGGCTAAAATTAAATTTTTATTATAACCAAAGATAAAAGAAGGGGCCTAAAAGTCCCATTTTTGTCCCTAAAAAAAACCTAAGCCCAAGGAAAAAAGGGGGGAACCCCCGAAAAGGCCCCACTTCCCCGGGAACCAATCTACCACGCCCCAAAAAAAATCCCTTTCTATCCAAGGAGGTCAAAAAACTAACACAAAAACTCAGAAAAAGAAAAGAAAAAAAAATTTAAAAATGCAAAAAAGTTGTGTAAATAAAACCAAAATAAAAAGCAAAACAAAACAAAAAAATACAAAACTTTTCAAAGTTGAAAAAAAATGTTGGGTAAATAACTATTTAATATACCAATAAAAATTGGGGAAAAAAAACTTTCCAAAAATCCATGTAAAAAGGGTAGTAAAAAATTTATCTTTAATTATCTCTTTTTTTCCTGTATTCCTGCATAACTTTCCGACCGGGGTTTTTCCCGGCAGGAAAATAGACCGGGTTTCATCAGGGAACAACTGCAATATTTGCAAATAAGGGATAAAAAAATAAAGTCCCTTTAGGAAGATATGAAGATATAATGCCGCTGCCCGTGGCTGGATTGAAATGCATTAGTTCAATCAGAGTAATCAAAGTGGGCAGGAAGAATGAAAAGCTGACGGGGCAGCCATCTTTGGAGGCATTTTTAAAAGGCTTCATATGGCCACCCCCCTAATTCCAAGCCTTTTGCCCAGGATTTTCCCAAATTTGTTCACTGCAGTTTTGTCTGCTTCTCAGCTCCCGATCAAATCAAACAATTCTGGTCAAAAAGCCCCCTTTTTTTTTTCCCCATTAACATTTTTAAAAAATTAGGAAAAATTTAAAAGGTTTTTTTTTATTTTTTAGGGTTTTTTTTTTATAAAAAACCACTACCTACATGTGGTTTTTAATTTATTATTGTTCTCTGGAGATTATAGAATAAGAAATGCGCAGAAAGTTAAAAAATAAAATAAAGGATAAACAGCATACTTTAATATAATATGCTAGAGACCTTAAAAGCCAATCGATTGCCAAAAAAAACCCTAAACTACATGGTAGGGTCTTATATGATTCTGGTGTACCAAATTTGTATAGCTTTGTTATGTTTTTGAGAAAATTCTGTTTTTTTTACATTTTTTTGTAGGAATGCCAGAAAACTTTTTTTGTTCTACCACCTATGGACCTGAGTAATTTGTGCATTTTTGCATGCTGAGGAACACCTTTTATTGGAACCATTTTGGCAGTTCAGATGAATTTTTTATTATTTTATATTCCTATTTGTTAGGGATATAAAATGGCCAAAAAATCCACAATTTTGGATTTTTTTTCTTCTCCAGTGTTCGGCGTATGGGCTAAATGTTATAATTTAAAAGGGGGTTGTCTCACTACAAAGATTGCTTTTTATGTTTAAAGATGGGTGCAAAACATCACTTTGCATATATATTCATTAACAGTGTCCTACCTATTCCTAGATATCCCCTCTTCTTTGGGCTGCATCAGCTCCTCAGGTCGCTATAGCTACAGACCTGTTTGATCTGTCCTGAGAGGTTGCCAGCACTAGTTGCTATAGCTACAGACCTGGTTTCTACTACAGCCTAGTGGAAGCCAGTAAACACATCCCTGAATTCAAAATGAAACCAAGAAAACAGGACTGAGGTCTCAATATAGTGAGACAACCCCTTTAATAGATCAGATTTTTCTGAACAGGATTTTACAGACAGGACTCTTATGAGTCCCCCATTTTTTCCCTTTTTTTTATTTGTAAAATGGCAAAAAAGGTGGTGATTTGAACTTTTAATATTTATTTTATTATATGGCAGGACTATTCTACCACCATATATAGGCTTTTCAATCATTATCTATTATACCCTGCTTATGACACCACAGGGACTAAAGTTTGAACTGCTATTAGGAAGGGGGGGGTGTGTGTGTGGTGTGTGAGTGCGTGTGCGTGTGTGTGTGTGTAACAGCTGATCATACACCCTTCACACTATTTCGATGTACGGGGCCATCCAAATGTGTGAAGGGTGTTAAACAAAAAAAAAAAAAAAATATATATATATATATATATATATATATAATAAATATATATATATATATATATATATATATTATATATATATAGATTTTATAAATATTTGTTTTTGGTTTAACCCCCTTCACACATTTGGATGGTCCCGTACATCGAAATAGTGTGAAGGGTGTGATGGGGCGGCAAAAGTCTGTTCCCTACGCGGTGACCGTCAGCTGTTAATTACAACCAGCAATGTATGTACTATATAAATTTTTTTATTACACACACATTGGTTGTAATATTTGAAAACAATGACAGTAGTGTCCCTTTAGCCGTGTTCACACGGCTCATTGAAGCCGTAATTGCGGGCCGGATCCCGCCCGCAATACGGCTTGAATAAGGGGCGGGGCCGGGGGCGCGGCGGGGGAGCTGTTCGCTGGCCCCCATAGACAATGCATTATTTACGGCGCGTACCCGCCGTAAATAATGTGCATGTCACTTTCTCCCCCCCCCCCCCCCCCCGCGGCGGATTCACTGAACGGGGAGGAGTGACTAATCCACAGTTCTCTATGAGAACTGTGGAAATTTCCGTAATGACAGGGACGGATGGGAGCCGTACTGAGTGCACATACGGCGCACAGTACGGCTCCAATCTGTGCCCAAATAAGCCGTGTGAACTGGCCTTTATTTACTTGTTTAGCCCACAGTAATTACAGTTACTAGTCTTGGGTCTTTTAATAGCACCTCTACAGAGCTTATATGACTGCATAAAGGGCAATTTGACCCCATACAGAAGTCCTATCAGCCCCCATAGAGGTGATATTACTGGTGTAACCATAGAGGCTAAAATCTACTAAGGCTGGTAATGATCGGTATGGGCAGCACAGGCTAACATTCTGCCTAGAACATCCATATAGACCATTGTTAGCCTTGGTGGATTTCAGCTCTTATAGTCAGGCCAGCAATGCAGGGGTTAATGCACTCATGGAGGAAGTCGAGGGAGGGGCAGGGGTGGGATCTTTCTCAGAGGAACAGGACTGAGCACTGCAAAATCATAGAGGATGGGGGTGGAGTATTACACGAGGATAAAGGGAGCCTCCAGGACCCTGTGTGTGATCCTGGTGCTGCCGCAGCCCAAGCCTCACTGTCACTAACTTTGGCCGGACAAATTCTAGCACAGCGGGCAACTGAGCACACACAGGGAGGCTCAGCCCTGCCCTTACCACGGGGTGCAGCATTTGGAGCCGGAAACTCCTTACCAGTTATAAGGCAGCACTGAGCCTCCTTGTGTGTGCTCATGCTGCACAGCTCATTAGTATCAGGGCAGGCTGCTCGGCATACAGCAGCTGTAGCAGAAGCCCCCGTGGGTGGATGCATGGAGCCCCTGTGGATGAGCACACTGCTGCAAACTCCAGCCCCTTGCTCTTCCAGCAGCACTGGCTGCTGCTCAGCAGATCAAGAGCTGCCTGAGAACTTGCATAAACTAGCTCTTCCTTTGATGCTAATGCATCATAGGAGAATGACATAAGCACAGCAGTGCATGCGTGGAGCTTATGTGTGACTGCCCCGTCCCGACTTCGTTCTCAAGTCGGCTCAGTAACACTGGTCATGTGACCCAAAAAAGGGATTTTTTTACGTTTAGGTTGTGCATTTTTAATAGGTTATATTTTAAGAAGTGCTTATTTTTACATTTGCTATTGAAAGTAAATGTGAAAATTTTAGTGATAGGTACTTTTTAATTCCCTGTCAGATCATGGTACATACTGTGTGTAAGTAGTTTACACACTCTGAGTCTGCAGTCATTGCAGGTTCAGGAGAGGAGGGCATGAGGGTCAGGGGATGTGCACACCGGACACACAAAAGAGAGGGAATAGAATGAAAACCCCCCCCCCCCTTCCTCAAGCAAGACATGGGGGCTGATGTGGGCAGCAGGACTGCTATCTGCTGCTGGTAATGACTCAGGCCAGATCCAGCTCTATCCTAAGGAAGGGCCACCCCCATCCTGTCAGAAAGCAGATCTATCAGGGGAGGAGGGGAAGGGGCTTCCAAGCTACATACTGCTCCATGAAACAACTTGTTTGCTTAACACCTTAGGGTATGTTCACACGGCATAATTGTGGGGCGTAAGTACCTCCCGCAATTATGCTGGGACTTCTGGAGCTCGTACCGACCCCTGCAGGGAGGGGGGCTGGCAGCCCGCCGGCCCCATAGGCATTCATTGCTAGCGGCGCGTATTCGCCGCTAGTAATTGACATGTTACTTATCTCCCCCCGCGGTGTATTGTGTGAGCGGGGAGAGGAGACGTAATCCATAGTTCTCTATGAGAACTGTGGATTACCGTAATGATTGTGGCGCATTTCGCTCCCTATTGAGCGCAGTACGGCGCGGAATACAGGCCGAAATATGTCCCAATTTAAGCCGTGTGAACATAGCCTTAGGGCCAACCTTTTGAGCTTTGTGTGTCAAAAAACCGAGCATAACTCGGGTGGTGTGTCACTTCAAGAAAAATCCATAATTTGTGAATTTGTAGCTTTTATAACAAAATCTAAAAAATATGCGGGTGACAGTGTTTGACTCCCTAAAAAATCTGCGGCTGTGAGCAGGTTTGAGCTCCTAGGAAACGCGGCTGGACATGTTTGCATCCTGGGGAAAATTGCGGCTGTGGCGGGTTTTGCGCTCCCCTGAAAAATTGCGGCTTGAGCAGTGTTTCAGTCCCGAGGAATCTGGGCTGTAGCATTTTTTGAGCTGTTTGAGAAAATCTGCGGCTGTGGGCAGTGTTTGCAGCTGCCGAGAAAAATTGCGGTGTCATGTTTGCAGCTGCCTAAAAAAAACGGGGCTGTGAGCTGTTTGCGCTGTGAGAAAATCTGCGGCTGTGAGCAGTGTTTGCAGCTGCCTGAGAAAATCTGCGGCTGTGAGCAGTGTTTGCAGCTGCCTGAGAAAATCTGCGGCTGTGAGCAGTGTTTGCAGCTGCCTGAGAAAATCTGCGGCTGTGAGCAGTGTTTGCAGCTGCTTGAGTACAAGTCTGCTTGCTGCTGTGGCTTCACTAATGGAATTCATTAAGCACACTGCTTGCTGCTCTGTCTTCACTACCTGACAGTGTCAGCATCCGAAGACGGGGCAAGAATGGCACCATGACACGCGTGTCAGCAAAAAATGTCTCATCATGTCACCATCACTGCCATAGGGTATGTTCACATGATGTATTTGCAGGGGGTACTTCGGGGCATAAAATCGCTGCAATGCACTCAATGTACACCCCGCAAATATGGTAAATCATAGCTCCCACTGAATGCTATGATTTCACAGCATATTCCCAGGAAGTAAAAAGAAGTGACGTCACTTTTTAACAGCACTTAAAAGAGTGGTCTCACTACAAGGATTGCTTCTTATGTTAAAGACCTTGCAAAAACAAGTCACTTTACAATATGTGTCCATTAACAGTGTCCTACCTATTCTGAGATATCCCCTCTTGTATGGGCTGCATCAGCTCCTCAGGTCACTATAGCTACAGACCTGTTTAATCTCTCATGATAGGCTGCCAGCACTGGTTGTTATAGCTACAGACCTGTTCAATCCCTCATGATAAGCTGCCAGCACTGGTTGCTATAGCTACAGACCTGGTTTTTACTGCAGCCTAGTAGAAGCCAGTAAACACGCCCCTGAATTCAAAATGAAACCAATGTAACCCCCAAAGGGAAGCAATGCGTACAGTGGATGCTACAGAAAGAGGCATTCACACTTCTTTCCCAGACATGCATTGGGCTTCACTACCTAGCAGCCCTGGCTTGGTGACATCACAGGAAGAGGGGGCAGTAAGTGGGAGGAGGAGCTTGGAAGACGCAGAAGTGTGGAGACTGTGGCTTTTTGCATGCTGGTGTGAACTAGTATCTAGAGCACATTAATATCCTGCACCTGCTATATATTTCCCATGCAGCATACGGGCCAGAGACGCCTGCTGCTGGGACTCAGTATATCTTTCAGCCTTTGAGCAGTAATTGTAGCTTTGTAGTTTTTTAGAAGTGTGGAGATGACAGAGGAGAGAGGGCTCTGAGAGAGAGACTGAGGTTTCCCCAGTGTGTCCTGAGAAGAGACCGGCTAGTCTGTGGGACGTCTGTCCGCTGCAGAGCCCCAGCTTCCCACCCAGGTGAATCCTGCCTCCCCTGCCAGGGCACCCAGCACCTGAATGTGACAGCAGCAGGATGGAGTCCATTGCAGTGCAGACATGAAGAGTGAGTAGATGCTGGGAGAACGTGGCTGATCAGGAATTGTACATTTGCGGTGTGGACTGTTCTGTGATTGCTAAGGCTGAGTTCTCCAAGTGCACCAACATTACCAAAAGAGCTCCAATGACCGCGGCAACTGGGCCCTAATAGTTAGACTGACGCTGCATTGCGGTGGTCATTTTTATTGCACTCACTCTCACTGTGGTCCATTAGGAGAGGGTAACTGGCGGTATATTACTGTGGGATTACTTGGGTAGGCCATAATGGAAACCCAATGGCGTCCATCAGGCATTGTTGGTGTACATTATTTGAAGAATAATCACAAGTCACAGGTATCCCAAAATGGTACCCATAAAAACTACACTTCAGCCCATAAAAAAATCCATAGGTGGAAAAATAAAAATAAGTCATTGATTGAAGAAAATGGTGCTGGGGTGGAAATGTAAAAAATAAAAAGCATTTTTATAATTTTAAGAGTAGTACTACACACCACCCTGCAGAATACAGAGAACAGGTCATTTATACTGAACTGCAAACTCCATAAAAACAAACCCGCCCCCTAAAATTATTTTGCAATTCTGTTTTTTTTCACACTGCAAAGTAAAATTAAAAAGCACATCTTGTTCTGTAAAAAATAAACCCTAATGTATGAAGACAAAAAAATAAAAGCCTTAGGCACGGAGGAAAAAAATAGCGCCCATTAACAAGTGGGTACGTGGTGGGTGCTTTATTCCATCTTCATAACATGATTGTATAAGTCCTAGTGTAATGATGAGGATCAGCTGGCAAAACATGGAGTCAATGTTGGCTGTGCATCAAACTGAGTCATAACTGGAAGAAGTTATCGAATTCTGGGCCAGATGGAGAAAATGGAACAACTATCAGAGACGTCACCTGTGAATCACTATATTTAATTGTGTATTCTGCCTTTTTGTGACTTATCCATATCATTGTGACTGCTGCTTTTCTGCATTGTCGGTAACCTTCCTACTTTCCTGTTGTGAGTTAGAATAGCAATTTGTGTACGAACTACCATGGTGTCATAGAAAAATTAATGTTCTTTGGTCTGTATATCAGAGCACTGCTGTGAAATAGTTCTAAGGCTCCTGTGTGGCAGGAAAATGACAATTGGTAAACATCTGAGTGGTTTTCCATTATTGATTTCAGGCAAACGTGCAACAGCCTTTTTTTTATCCATTTTATGTCATCGTCACATGGAGGGTGCTTGCTAACATTATACACACCATTTGAGTCCTACTGATGGGAAGTGAAAATATGAAATTTACGATGTCTAAAGCTCAACCAGTAAGTCTGGGTCCTCATGGCAATTATGTGCACTCCACCTAAGATGGTTTTTTAATAGTGCTACCCATGGTGCCAGTGGCTTCATGTTGAATGCCTCATGTATTTTATTTCCTACTGCACACATCATACTGGTGGTTAATAGCTGGGTACTGTTCTCTCAGACTATTAGATGTGACAATATTAACATTTACATTTTCTAAAAGTGTATCATCCAGTGTTTTCTGAAAAGCCATTTTTTTTTCAAGTGTTACTGATGATAAAGGTAGCGCAAGTTGTTGCATGTTAACCCCTTACTGATATATAACGTATTAGTACGTACTGGTGGCGGTATGGTTCTATGTTGTGGGATTACTGAGTAATCGCGCTATATAGAGGACAGCTGTAAGCTGCTCATTGCAGCTGAGACCCGCCGGTAAAAGCAGGGAATGGAATCGGCTTCGTTCCTTGCTCTTTAACCCCTTAGGCGCCATTGTCTCGGAGTGATAAATGGTGCCACACACTGTTTCTCGCTATGATTGGCACCCCTGCAGTCCTGCTACATAGGCAGCAGGAAACGGAGACGGCTGCATTCCCTACTATCTAATACTTAAACTGCCACAGTGATTGCCGCCAAGGCATCAAAAATTAAAGGGAAACATGCTGCACACAGTTTCTCACTCCTGTCGACACCCCCTGTGGCGAGATCGTGGGTGCCGATCAGTTAACATACCAGCTGGAAGCCTTGTGAAGAATTCCATCACTGACATGCTTCCCTGGGGCACGAACTAGTAAAACCGTCATCTTTTTCCACCCTTCTGCACTGTTTATACAGTGCAGAGAGGTGTAAAAATGACCACACCCCTAGTGGTGAAATGCCCTAGAGAGACTCAAGTACAAGTAAAAAAAAAAAAGTTTAAAAGTATGAAAAAGATTGCAAAAAATTAAAAGTTCAACTCATGGTACCAATAAAAAGTACACTTTAGCCCTCAAAAATTGCACCCTCACTCAGGACCATTGGTAAAAGATCAAAAAAGTTATTGGTTACAGAAAATGAAAGATTTTGTTTATTTTTTACATCTATTTTATATTTGAAGGGGTTTTCTCACCATGCTGTTTCACTGAGTTTTAGCAGTTTTGCACTTACTCTGTCTCCTCAGACTGTGGGTAATTCTATAGCAGTGACCGTGCAGGAGATTGTTATCTCTAACAAGGTTATAGATAAATCCATGTGTTTCAGTCCTCACAGCACATATACCTTTTCTTTAGTGAAGCTAATCTTGTTAGATATATTTAGTTTCAGTTTCATATTTAGTTAGTCTCATTCCGTCAGTGGGGTGCGGTCACTCCCTGCTCTCTGATCCCAGTTTATCAGATACAAACGTCCCTGCTCTGAGCTAATCAGATAAAAGACATCAATCTGGTATGCAGTTAACCATAGAAACCTGTGTACACTTCAGAGCACATAAAAATGCTCTTATCATGTGGCTAAAGTAAAACCTTGTAAGGGTGAGAAGTGTATTTTGATGTATACAGTAGGTTGATTCAAAGGGTTTAGTGCTAAGACAGTGAAGCTAGGCCTGCAGCCAATCACTGTGCAGCAGTTAAGTGGGGAGATAATGAAACTGTCTCTGCAGCCAATCAGTGTGCAGTAGTTAAGTGGGGAGACGGTGAAGCTAGGTCTGCAGCCAATCGGTGTACTGTTGAGGGGAGGAGCTACAGAGACAGTTATAAGGAGGATGCCTGACCGGCTCTAGTTAGCTCTGTTTAGGGGTTTAGTCAAGCCAATTCCTCAGATTGTAACTGAGGACAGTTCTAGTTATGTTCCAGTAAAATAGCTGATCTTCCTACGCATCAGCTGGCTGTGGATAGGACAGGCTGGGCTGTGGTATCAGCCCTACTCACAGATTTACCTGTAAGGCAAAGAGGAAGAGGTACAGGATAAAAGAAGAGAAGTACAGGAGACTGAAAGGAGGGGATTGTGCAAATCCCGTATTAGGTACATAGTGGGCAGAGAGTGTTGGCTGTCCTGAAGAGTAGTACCGAAGAGAACAGGCCGGAACAGTTTGTCCTGAGTAGTTGTGCCGAGGCAACTGTTAAAGGGGTTGTCTCGTTTTAATTAAAAGATCTTTAAAAAACAAGCAGCTTTGCAATATATGTTCATTACAAATGTCTTACTGATTTTGAGTTATCTCTGGTAGTAGGAGTGCATCAGCTCCTGAAATCCCTATAGAAGCCGACCTGTTGATCTTTATCTCACTGGCTGTCAGTCCTGGTGACTCATCAGCCTCTGAATACAGGTCGGAGCACAGAGCAGCTCCTGCAAAAGTATTTCTTTTTTAGTGGAGGGAGGGCTCTGGCTTTTTGTGTCTGTGTAGCTGGATTAACCCTGTGTGTGCCTGCTCCCTCCTGCTTCCCACACAGATTGAGGAGAGAGAGATGAGGCTGATCTGTAGTCAGTAGATGTGACAGCAGTGAAGTGTGTTATATAATCCTGATGTGTCTGTGGAGCTCTGACTTTACTAATAGAACGATAGGGAAAGGCATGTGAACGGTTCATGCTCTGCTGTACTAGGACACATCATGATTATAGTAACTCACTTCACAGCTGCCCCGTGTCTGTTCTGACAGGGTTTGTTTGTTGTTGCTTTTAGATGGAGATTTGTTTTGCTAAGCGGGGTATAGGAAACCTTTACATCCCCCCCTGCTTGCTATTAGCATACACAGCTTCACAGACCTCTCAAACTCATAGATCAGCCCTCTCCTGTCTCCCGACTCTGTGGAGCTGACAGTGCAGCTGATCTAGTAGTGAGCAGCCTGCAGCAGACCTAGGCAGGAACACACAGGGTTGACCCTGGCAGCAAACCCCCTCAACCTCCCCCTGCTGTATAGAAGTTATGGAGGAGGAAGCGTCTGGTCTGAGGGAGGGGGAAGAGGGGGGGAGAAGAGGCAGACCAGAAGCCGCCCCTCAAATTCAAAAACCCTTTGCTGCCAGACACTTTTTATAGGCTAAAAGCCGTAATGGACAATCCTTAAGCCTTTAGTGGAATGCTGGCTCGTGACTGAAGAGACGGGGGGGGGAGGCTGCAAAGAGAAAAAGGAAAATAAAGGGAAATTGCCCGGGGAGCAATTTAAGAGAGAAATTTCAGGCTGTACGCTAGAGAATGTGTATCCGTGACAAGAAGAAATGAACGTCCAAAAAAAGTGCCAGAGTAAAGCGAAGATCTCTGGAAAAATGTTTTTTGTTGTTGCTTAAAGCGTCATCCCCACACCTCAGCACCCCGGGGAAAGCAGTCACGGATATTCCTGGCATGGTTTTAACTTTAAACCTATTGCCCAAGTTTTTAGAAATCTTTCTTTTAAACTATCCCCAATGTTGAAAGCTAATCTTTGTAGTGAAAAAAGAATAGAAAGCATGGGTATTTTTTTTAACTTTCTTTTATTTTAGTTGTGGATATTGGTGGAAACAGTGAGCGATGGTTCGCTCCTCTCTGTAGTTCTTTGGGCACATTCTTCTTCCTCTACTGCTGAGGCTGTATGTATGTTTGGTGTTTTTTCTGGCTTTAGGAGGACTCTAGCAATGTCCATGTAGACAGATTTTTCTTATACACTGATTCTCTGGTGTTTGCAGAAGTTCTCCACATCCACAGCCAATGGAAATGCATGCAGGGCCCCCCGGGGCGGGATTTTTAGTCCGGAAAAACACCATTCTTTTTTTTTTGGTATTTAAATCTTTGGGCACCTTTTTTCTTTACTGCCACACCCCTATAGTTTTAAACACATTTGTTTTTTTCCCTGTTTGTGGGACGTGGCACAAAAAAACGACCATGTCGATTGTTATTACGAAATAATTAGGATAAACCTGGGGTCGCTTTTTCCAAGTTTAGACTAAAATTTCCACCTTAAGAAAGTATGCGGGGCCATGCATTTTTTAGTCTGGGGGTGCTTTCACCAGTGCTTTTTTGGGTGCATTTTTGGGGTTTTTTTTAAATGCTTTTTTTTGGCAAAGGCACAGAAATTTAAATGCTGTCATTGTGCACAAAAAACAAAAAAAATCGCGGAAAAAATGCAATTTTACAGCGTTTTGCGTTGCATGTAAAAAATAATGCGTCCTTCCTGCACAAAAAACGCATTTAAAAATGCACAAAATGCACCAAAAACGACCCTGGAAAGCACCCCTTGGGGAAGAAGTGAACCCTTAAGGGGATTAAAGGACACGTTCCTTTTGTGAGATGCCCGGACTGAGTCTCTGGAATTTTTGGCCCCATTCCTAGGTGCCCTTTTCTGGATGGACCTAGTTATTTCTTAGGGTCCTGATGGAATATGATGTTTTTAGATGGTGTTTTCCATTTGGCTGATGGTAAAATTAATTTCCCCCACAGAAACGACAATGACTTTTTTCAGCAATTTTTGAAACCCCAAATCAGGGACAATTGGGGCCCCAAAGTAGAAAACGCTAGGTTAAAAATTTTTGTTGCCATGGGAACCAATCAAGCCCCCTTCTCATTTTTTCCGAGCGCTTAAGAAAAGAAAGGGGCTTGCCCTTTGGTTTCTTGATAACAAATAAATTTTAGACCCAACAGTTTTTATACATGTGGGCCTTTTTTATTTATTAATAAATAGTAATTGGTAAGGACACAAGTCATTACAAGATAACATGTTTTTGTAAAAATTTTAAACCAACACAAAATACTTTGGGTACATCAAAAAAACAATTTTTTCTAGCACTCAAAAATTTTCCAGTTGTCGGGCAACTGGGGGAAAAACTTATATCCAGGGGCCCCTTTTAAAAGCATTGGGGCCCTTTGGGCCGAAAAGGGTTATGGGCCCCCCCCCCAAAAAAAAAAAACCACTACTCAAAGAAACAAATATAAATATTACCAGCTCCGGTCACCATTACATGACAGAGACCACAGCACTAATCGAATATAGTAGCAAAATAACCCCTGACACCAGGGACTCCTGGAGACGTCCTCTCTGATCAGTCGTTCTCTGAATCGTTCTTTTTCCATTTTCCTTTCCGCCATAACCACTTCTCCCGGCCGCCACTTGCCCCTGCAGAATGTAACGCGAAAACATCTTAGAATCCTCACTTTATCAGCACATTGCTACCGATTCCTACCTCAGTTATGGGCGCCCCACATCTAGTAAGTAGGTAGTAATGCTGCCCACCATTAAGTAGGTAGGTTTACAGGCTCACTGTAGGTAGATATGCTGTCTCCTGTAGGTAGGTTTATAGCCCCCCCCTGTAGATTGTAGGCCCCCTGTAATATCTCCGCCATTGATTGTAGGCCCCTCCTGTATCATCCCCATATAGATAGGGCCAGTAATTAGGGCAGGCAGGGCCAGTAATTAGGGCAGGCAGGGCCAGGATATAGCCAGGCAGGGCCAGTATATAGCCAGGCAGGGCCGTATATGGGTGGCAGGCAGGGCAGTACATTTTTAGGCAGGGCCAGTAGTTTAAAAAATAAATAAATAAAAATCTTACCTGATTTCCTTCCTCTTCTCCACGTCCGGAGCCGGTGGCCGCTCACAGCAGAGTGCGGGGCCACGGAGCGATGTGATGACGTCATCGCGCGCCTGCCCCGCGGCCTCCTGGGAGCTGAACAGACGGGATCAATAGATCCCAGATGTTCAGCCTCGGCGGTGCAGGTGGCGGCCGTGATGGCTGCATGGCTGGGTCGGTGACCCGGCCGTGCAGCCGTGTGATGAGGGGGCCACAGAACGGCGCCGGGACTCGGGGCCCGCCAGGGGGAAACCCCAGCCTCCCCCGGCGACGCTCCAAGCCGGCGCTGCGGCCTGAATCCCGGCTGCCCCCGGGCAGAGCCTGGCTGTCGCTCCGCCGGGCAGTTAGGCGCGCCCGGAGGCCCCCTGAGATCGTGGGGACCCCGGGCAATGGCCTACCTGGCCCAATGGAAGAGACGGCCCTGCTTATATCAACACCACCAGTATTAAACTGACATAATTACATATTTATTATGCTAGAAGTATAATGAAGCATAACATCATTTTACCTGTGGTAACCGTCAGAACATTGGTAGGTGAACTTGTAGTTGATGTCATATGTGTGGCAAGTGGTCACCTTTGGCAGTTCTGGATGCACACAGGTTACTCTTTCTGCATGTGCTTTCCATAATGGACCATGCCCAGCCGTTTGTGTTCCATCAATAAGCCAGCAGGTAGCATGACACATCTCATGGGCTAACATGTCTCGTACTCAGACTAAAGACATAAGAGTTTATATATAATGAGTATAAAAGACTTATTACATCCCAAGTCCCAGCTTGTTATAAATTATTCATATGGGACATTTCACCTGCACTTCTTACCTGATACCCTTGATATGTAAGACCCTACCTGCAGAATCACAGACTTTATCAGAGCAGTTCAATGGTAGGACACATCGCCTCCCCCATCCTTCTCCACACTAATATGAGACACCAACCAGAATGCTGCAGTCTCTTACATCCATGTTAATCTGCAGTTCTCAGCAGCTGGAAGAACGAAGTCCATTAAATTTGAAGTTCCATTAACCCCTTCCCGCAACAGCCCAGTTCATGTTCGTTTTTCCCTCCCTGCCTTCCCAGAGCCATAACTTTTTTATTTTTCCACTATATAAGACAAGAGGTCTTTTGTTTTATATAGGGCGCAAGAAGTACTTATCTAGATGTGCATTCATTGTACCAGTAGAATAAACTGGATAACTGCAAAAACAATTATTCTAAGTGGGGCAAAATGGAAACAACACTTACTTCTGTGCCACGTTTGTGGGTGTTTTCTTTGCTTTATAGAAATCAATGTGTTGGTAAAAAATATGGTATTATCTAGATCTGTATTTTACTGGTTGATCCGAATCCAGAAATACCAAACATGTACGGTTTCCATTATGTGTTGGTACCATAAAAAAATTCCAAACATTTTCTATTTTTTAAATTTGTGGGGGAGCGCCATTTTCTGTGACCAATAAAAAACACCATCAGACTTGATGAGGATGCATTTTCCGCAGGTGAAGAGTACTTTTATGCTAAGCATTTTTGGAAATACATGCAACTTTTTTTGCATTTGGAATTTTTTTTTCTTTCTACATGTTTCACGTACGGAGAAAAATGATGATATAATTTTAATAGATCCGACTTAACCAATACCAAATATGTGAAACTTTTTATTATTTGTATATTTTTTTATTTTCAAAATGGCGAAAAGGGGGTATTTGAACTATAAATTTTTTTTTATTCTTTTACACATTTTTTTTACTTTAACTTTGAGTCCCCCCAGGGTACTTCACCCCTAGGGGGAGTGATTGTTTATAAAAACTAATGAATTGTAATTATCATTATTACTTACGTAGTGTTCTAACATCACTGCACTGATATTCCATCACTTTGTAATGGACCTATCACCTTTTTCTCTTTTGATAATGTTGTATGAAATATTTATACATACATATGCAATGTCTGGCATGCTTAAAGAGTATGAACACTCTCTCACCACCAATTTTTTTTTTTACTATCCTAATGCATATAAAGGAAAAACTAAATAACTTTGCAGTGTTATTTAAAATTTCGTACTGTTTTGTTTCTATAACTCCTATGTAAACAAAGTGTCTCCATGGTAACAGACAACAAACAAACTGTGTAGTCTGATCCTACAGTCATAACCTTTCTATTTGTCCTCTACTTCTGGTTTATTGACCATATTTATGTTAGTATAAAGTAGCAGACAAGTGGAACAAAATATGTACTGTAAAACTGAAGGATTACACTTCACAGAATTTCTATTTGTGAATTTATATTTTTACCATAAAGACACGCAGTATGCATAATAAAAGCCAAAAAATATCCAAACGGAGTTCAGATCAATTTTATGTAATAAAACAAATATAATCTTTGTTCATAATACCACTATCATTACAAAGTTAATCATATTATAAATACTGTATCCTTTCTAATAGAGCATTATAATCGTTCAAATTAATTAGTAAAATAGTGAATGTAAGTTATTAAAAACAGTTGGATATCATAGATTACGCAGTTAAACTTCTTCCCTATCATCACATCTCTGCCGATCAATAAATAGCATCCCCAATGATTCACCCAGTCAGCTTCCTTAAGAGTGTTAAAAAATTGCTGTAGAACAAGACAATGGCCAACTTTTAATTAAGATCAGAGTTAATATTAAAATTGTTTACAATGTGAAACGGACGCTTCAAAAAAAAATTTTTTAAAGAAACTTCTGCCAGAAAGTAAAATTAAAAAATTAAAAAGAAATATTACTTGATGTACCCCTAAAGACAAGAGCAAAAAAAGTTATGAAAGTATAAAAAAATACAAAAAAATACTAAAAGATATAAATCGCCCCTCCCCCTATTTGCCATTTTCAAATAAAAATTAAAAATAAAAAAAAAAAATACCAAAATTGCGGTACTGATGCCACATCCTTGTGGGGGTTTTGTTCAGTTTTCACATTCCCCAAGAAGAATTATGGAATAAAAAGGGACCCAATAAAGCTGCATGTAATCCCAAAATGTACCAATAAAAACACTAAATATCAGGCCCACAAATAATGCACTTCACTCAGAGTCCATAGGTGGAAATACAAAAATAAGTAGTGGTCACAGAAAATGGTGCTGCACGACGAAATTTAAGAAATAGAGAATATTGTACATTGTTTTTTTTAAAAAAAAATGCAAAAACTTTGCAAATTAGGTATCACCAGAATTGTACCAAACTGCAAAGATGAACTCCAAGAAAACAAACCTCAACACAAACAAGTAATTTTTTTCACAAATCATGCCACTTAAGATTTTTTACCATCAACTGTCTGAGACAACAATCATCTGTCATTAGTGAGCCAATGTATATTAATGACAGCTGCTGCACACATCCAGGTTTACCAATTGCGGCAATATGAAATGTAATTTTTTAAAATATATAAAAGAGAAGCCATAGTGTTTCCTATACCAAAACAGCTGGAGTGTGCTGCTGGGAAATCAGAGACCTTGCTACCTAAAATTTATAAACAGTTCTTCTAGAGTCCCAGCCAATTTCTCCTTCTCATTCTATGAATGCATTATCTATGTTTATATGATTCTGTTTTGAGTAGACCGCAATTTAGCCAGGAGATGCCAGTTTACTTCTGCCAGATGAGAAAGATTATGTCGCCCATAACCTCTTACGACCGCGCCTCACACAGTCACCAAACTTTTTAGACGTAGGGCGGTGCAGGACATACGTATCTGCCATTGAAGTCCTTTGTGTCACTGCAGACATCGGCGGTTTGTGCTGCCCTGATCGCTGCATCAACTTATAATTTATTACCTATATAAATATGTTAATACTTTACAAGTTAAAAAAAAATGTAAAATATTTATCCCTACCTGGGGATTTAAAAAAAAAAAGGTAAAATGCATCAAGTGTAGAAAAAAATAAATAAAAAAAAATAAAAAAAAAAAAAGTTCTGTAATAAAACATGTGTATACATTACACACACCCAAAAAAACTACACATATAAGGTACCCACACACTATAACAAACCTATAGAATTAAATCAAAGTTATTAAGTGGTGAAATGTAGAAAGGTGTAAAAAAAACAGAATTCTGCATCAATTTATAAGTGACTTAAACTAATTCCCCCAAAAAGTACAACTTGTCCCAAATAAAGGGGCCTCTTACAACTGTGTCACTGGAAAAATAAAAAAAGTAGCGAATGTTAAAACCAAAGGAGGCAAAAACAAAAAAAAGTTGGTCATAAAGTACTAATCAGGCCGTTCAATTCTTAAAGGTTAAAGGAGTTTCCCAAGACTTTTATAACCTCCTTCCCAATTCCCTCTGAGCTACAATTAACCCATATTTACCTTTGCCATCACACCGATCCAGCATTGCCAGTAGCTCCATGGTTTCCTCCCCAGTCCCTCAGTGATGACATCACATGTATGCTGTACCAATCACTGACCTCTATGTCACGCATGCAGGCACAAGACTGACTGTTTGAAGTCAAAGAAGTTGTGCAGCAACATGTGAACACATGAATAATAGAAACAGAAGGAGGTAAGGTGCAATTAAAAACCTTTTGCGAAGTGAAGTGAACGGTGGTGATAAGAGTTAAAGTAATGGTTCATTTTTCCTTTCTAGCACAGTAGGAGTGGTGGTGGGTTTTAAAAGTCTGGAAAACCCCCGTATAGATAATCTACATACAGTGATCTTCTGTGGGTTCCCTTCAGTTTGCTGCCTTGTAGAAAATCATAGAGATTGCTAAGTAAATGATTCATCATGATTTATCCCTGAATTTCTTATCTCAGCATTAACGTGTAAGACAGGATTTAAAATTTATACAGTTAATGTCATTGAATCACTACTGCAATAAATGTGGACAAGGTGAGCAGGGAAACTTGACAAAGTTTCGATCAGTATCGAGACAAGATAACATATAGGACGACCTAGCAGAATTGTGAGGTCAGAACTTTCACGCACAAGCCGATTGTTTCAGAGACGAATATCAGTGCCATTTAATTCTAATGGGGTTGTTTTTCTGGTGAGCACAAAGAATTCCGCATTCAGATGATAGAACAATAGCAGAAAATTCTGCTACAACTCTGTCAGCTCTGTCCATTCATCACATCACCAAAAAGGGCTTTAAATGCAAAAAATGGACATAGAAACAAGATGGCAACTTTGTGCTCTTCTCAACGTGCCTTGCAGTCTCGAAAGTTTGATATCCTCGAATTTTAACATTGTGTTGTGGAATGTACAATGATGAAAATGTCTACATTTCACCCAACAAGATGCTGCTCCATACATTCATACACTCCAAGATTATGTAAGGTACAGCGCAACAACATGTTGTCAGAGTGAACCAAAATAAGAGCATAACCAATCATAGGGATAGAAAGTATGCCTTACCGTAGGAGTATCTGTGTGGGGTCTTCAACACAGCCCCTCCAATAATAATGCACCCCAACAAAGAACAATAGGTTATAAAATGATGCCTTTACTTGAAATAAATCTAGAAGTGTCCCCCTTTCTAACTAGAACTGGCGAAGTTCAGTGAGTGACTATCTTCTTCTCTAGGTAGACATGCACTTTTAATACATCCAACTTAGAAAACCCCGGTTGAACAATCGTGATTCAGTACTGTTTACTGCTGATCACTAAACAGCTGGCGCCTCCGAACAGGGACAGCAGGGTTTCAGTCCGAAGAACAGCCGAACTGATGACATCGGGATGCGACCAAATACAGACATGAGTTGCAGAATGCGCATATCCTTACTAGAGACGGAAAGCAAATCTTCTTTCTGCTAAAAGTCTCATCAATCCTCTGTACATGGGGTCTCCTCAGTGTCACTGTCTTCCGGACCAATCATGAGACAGGTAAAGCAAAGTCGCCTGCGGTCCCAATTTAACCTGTAGTGACTTAACGAATTGCGTTAACCTGGATAATTGTTGTTGTGTGTGAACATCGTGTATCTGTGAGAGAAATGACGGCCGGGACCCATTGACATAGACGCGTAAGGCGCTGGATCGATACGGGAGACGGAAAAATAGGTGAAGGAGACCGCGGTGGTGCACTACACATAACGGAAACATAGGAGAAGGAGTCGCGGTTGGCGCAACTTCACATTACATTAAACCTTCTCCCTGTAAGAGAAAAGGGGGGGGAAGATCCTCACATTTATACCGGTGGTCGAATGTCCTGTGATATTTGTGTTGTCATATGTGTTAACTGGTTTATACGCTAGCGTTTATAAGGAAAAGGTTGTAGAAGAGTAAAACCACTAAAACTCCGCAGCCAACTAAGGTTATTAGGACTTAGACCTCTGGTACCGAGGGAATAGAGGGATATCTTTGTTTTCCCTCCGCCTTAAAAATTATCAACTCTGTGGCGCAGAGTAGATGTGGGAAAACACTGTAGTAAGATATATAAACGGGGACGGAGGGGGGGAAAACCTGAGACGTAAGTCCCGGTCCATAGAAATTACCTTAAGAGGTAGAAAGAAGTGAAAGATGATAGGTTTTGGAGAGAGGAGGCTGTTGAGTGACGAATAGTGCTCAGGGAACTCGAAAATAGAGAAAGGGAGGACCACACATATAGGTGGTGAGCATGAGAGAGAGGGGGCCTGTATGGGAAGAAGGTGAAAAAGTTGATGAAGGTATGTGGGTTGAACATGGGGGGAGATTACAGCATGCAGGAATGCAGAAAGCCTCACATAGAAGAAAAGTGCTTGTTGAAAAGATAAGAACCTGCATGCTTGCAGCAGAAAGCCTGAATCCGAGACAGACGAAGGCTATCCATACGAAGAGTGGATAGAGGAAGAGAGGAAAGAATTAGGGAGGGAAACACAATGAAATTTATTATAACCAAATGTATTGAAACATGGTGAATCTTTTGTTTGTTGCACACAACTGCCGCCGCCCCTCATAATGGCGCCAACCAATTCTGGACAAGAGCAGATGTGCTGGTGTTCAGAATCCAAAATGAGCGTGAAAATTGTCACAACTGCAGTGCAGCATGACCCCACCCCTCAGCAGAGAACCCCCCCAGAATTTGATGTCACTTGTCAACGCCCCACCCACAGCACCACCTTTGCACAACCCACACTCCCAGCCATTCACTACACTCCCCAAAAGGAAGTTGGTGTTAGCACTTTCCAGAAGGAAGGTGGAGAACTCCACCACCATTGAGGTCACCATCTTGGGATGCAAAATTTGCAATCTGGTCGGGCCCAACCCGGATGTTATTATGCCTGCTCCAGGTGCAAGGGGAAAACAAGGGGAAGGGGACAATGGTGCTATTAGGTGGCATGACGTACTAGCTGCAACCCCTAGGTCCAACCCAGTCTAACCCAAGAGAGGGGAATCTGGGCACATTAGAGCAACTCCCCCCCAGGAGTTTCACACGCGCGCCCGGCCAGACAGGATAGTGGCCCACAAGTACCGACCACAATTATGTCATTCCAGCCAAACCAGGATGCTACACTAGTGGCTAGCTTGCCAGACCACAAGAAGCAGCCCATGCCTTTTTATAGACGAGATGTACAGATCCGAAAGACCTATTCTGCAATTTGCGGCGGGTTCTAGCAAGGACTCACGTGAAATTAGAGTGGGGATCCTACTGGCCAGTGATGGAGAAGGATCTGAAACTCCATACTTATCAAGCAAGCGATCTCCACTTATGATTTGGGGTGCGGATTCTGTGCACAGCTCAACAGAGTGGGCCAAGGATACGTCTCTCTGACGACCTCAAAGCAAACCTTACAAGATGTAGACACAAGACAAGGGGGAATCAGTTGAGAAATATCAAACCGCTATCCCAGAAGTTTAGCAACCAGGACTTCTCAGACAGGGAGAAGAACCCATCTCACGATGCTGACGACTGCATTCGTAATGGGTCTCCAAATCCCATCAAGAAACAGCTCAAACTGGTCTGGCCAGAGTACAAAGTTTTAGCCCTGGATATACGGTCTATTAGTGGCTACAAGGCTGATCGTAAACAGTCAGCAGGGGGGAAGATACCCACCTCCTCTACCAGAGCGAGAGTCCCCTGCTAACACTGTTTATGCTTGAAACGGATCCTTTTATCTGTACTCTCGAAGAAGCTCTCACATCCTTAACACTCTGCTGAAATCAGCCATTTCAGCAACACCTGCCCTTGTACTACCAGAAGCCTTTTAAATTCTTTGTCTTGGACAAAGAAGGTCACACACTAGCACACCTGCGCCTTCAATGAATGCCCCCCTCACACCTACTGAACAAATGTCCACTCATGAAGCACGTTTATACTCTTAACCTGTCTACGCCTCCTATCCCTTCCTAGGGGGGAGCTAACATGAGGAAGATGAAACGACACCAATGTATGGAGGCCTGACTGCTTTCAAATTCTATGTAAACGAAACTGCACATTTCCCACGTGAAAGAGGACCCCTGAAGACCCAGAACAAAGCGCCATATTTTGTACATACTTCCCGTATGCGGATGCAGATGGAAGAATATCACAAGGGCTATGCAGTACCATAGTCAACCACAATCCTTGAAAGCAAAAAAGTTGCCCCGCACAAGTCACGTAGCAAAAGATGCCGAGCTCGAGGCCCTCACAGTTGTCATGTAGACTGCGGCAGAAGATAAAATGGCCAACAACTACACAGATTCAAGATAAGCTTTAGGGGTATCCCACATACTTGGACCAACTCTGGAAGGCCAACTATTTCTTAACAGCAGCTGGAACCCCAGTGAAAACAACAAGCCATCCAGTACCTAATGGACGCCCAGATATGGCCTAAACCGGTGGCAGTTCTCAAGGTTAAAGCACAAGGACGTCTCTACACCATACAAAGCGAGAGGAAATCATTTGGCTGACCAGACAGCTAAAAAGGCGCCCAAGAGGGTGTGGGAAGTCGAAGCAGACAGCAGAGGACCTAACCATGAGATTCAAGACTTGACCCTCACCATGGACATCTAATACCAAATGCAAAATCAAGCCTCCCTCATGAGGAGAAGGAATTTGTGGGAAAAGAAAAAGGGCTGGGAAAACTAGCGTGGTCCTGTATTTGAAAACAACAGACCCTTTCTGCCCAAGACACTCTACCCAGCTGTGTACACTGGGCCCGAACAGGACACCTCTCAAAAAACCCCGTATGAATGCGGCTTGATAAGACGAAATACAACTTGCAAGCACCAGGAATATCAACTCTAAGAAGCTAACTACAGCAGGCATGTTGCCATAGCTCATAGTTGCAACCAGAAAAAACTGAGAAAGTTCCCCTAAGCCAATGGCAAAATCCATTACACACCTATTTTCATAGGAATCCAGAATCAGTAAAATCCGGAGAAGCCCAAGTTCCGGAAGTAAGAAATAAACGCCCTAGTGGAGGTGGATTAAGTTTTCTGGATGTCCAAGAAGCCTACCCTGTAGACAACAACACGTACCTAAAACATACAGCCAAGACAGTTACAAACAGAATTGGTTTAGTCGATATGGAATCCCAGAAGTCATTGAAATCGTGCGACCAAGGACACCGCCTACATGGCAACTGTTACCAAAAAGATAATCTGGACAGCTCTGGGGACCACAGAGGAGTGGCAAACTGAAAGACTAAATGGCACTCTTAAGTCCAGCATGTTGATAGCAGCCAGGGAAACAGTCGGATGCCCTTGCCAGATTAGTCTGACCCATAGCCTAGTTCAGTGTATAAGAAACACACCACGAGGCTCCTATAGGCCTTCGTCCCCCTATGAACACATCCTATTTGGCACTAGCACTCGGGAAAGGCACCTATTATCCCATTACCCACACCAGCTCCAGATGCAGTCTAACTAACTAGTTTACAGCACCTGCAAAAGAGCTAACTCAAAATACATGCTCGAGTTCTCATCCTCTCTATTACCAGAACCTGACCCTCCACTGGTGCTCGATGAAAACAGAAGCCTGGAGATTGGTTGTACTTGAAGAATTTGTGAGGAAAAGACACTTGAACCACCGATTCGACAGGTCCATACCAGGTGTTGTTGACCGACAGCACACCTCTGTGAAAGCTTGTCAGGGAACCTTCACTGGTACTGCTCCCAACAGTAAATTTGCAACGCACCTGAGGATGGTGTAGACAGTACTAGCTGTAGTACTAAAATGGCCTCCTGGGAGGGTGCCTGATTCAGGCCCAACAAGTAGCAATTACCAAAGAACCAGGGGTCACCACCTTTTGTTTCATTCCCTTTGTTGATAGGCAACATATAAATCTGTTTCAAGAAATGAGAGACGATATTGGACTGTCTTATGTTGGTTTGTCTGACGCTGTTACTTAGATATCTGTAAAAATACTGACAAGAAATGATCAGTGACACAACATGCACACTGCTAGAGGAATATTGGAGAAGAGAACAGGAAGGTTTGCGTTTTGCTTTTCTTCATTACTCTGGAGAGACAACAGTAGGGTAGTTTTTGTATTTAGGGAAGAAATAGGGTTATTTTTTTTTCTAGTTGGAGATACTGGTGGAGATAGGCAGTAGCAATAGCTATTGTTGCTCTTTATGAAAATTTGGTAAATATCCGGTAGTTTGGTCGGATTTTTCCTGGCTTGGCATGGACTATGGGGATGTCTATGTAGACTGGTGTTGCTACAAAAAATTTATTGTGGTATTTGAAGTAGCCAAATCCACAGTCGTAAGAAAAGCCTGCAGGGGTGGAGCGGGATCTTTAGTCTTTGAAGAAGAGGTGCGTCCTTGTTGGCAGTAAGGAAATTCTCACTTTCTTGAGATGTCAGGACATAGTTTGTGAATAAAATTGTGGTGGTTGATTCCATATACCGCTTTCCTGGCTGCACCATATTTCTCCTTATATGTCTCACACCATGGAGTATGATGACTGACGGATGTTCGTCATTTTTGCTGGTGGTCACTAGATGTAATCTGCCCTCACAGACTTGGCAATAAACTTTGTCATCAGAGATTTTTTTGGCAATGTTCAAATCTATGGAGACAGAAATACAATAATTTTGGTTAACAGACAAGAATTGGTGAGGGACACAACAGCAACTGTTTGTCTTGTTTAGATTTTTTTTTTTTTAAATCAATAAATTTTTATTAAAGATTTTCATATAACAATAAGAAACAGGTTGACATCCAGTGATAACCATGGCAATGTGATATCAAGTATAAAATGAGAATATAATGGTAATACATTTTCATATCTCAATTAATGAGATGTAGGTACATTGGTAACATATGGCAACCTTGGCAACGATTTTCAAAAAATATATATATAATCAAGAAAGCATAGGTCAGATCAGAGGTATCACACTGTAGTAAAAAAAAAAAACAAATTAACCAATAGAAAAAAAACATGAATTTTCTTAATAAAATATAAAAAGAACTGAGGAAGGGGGCTGGAGAAGAAGGGGAGGGAACAAGGGGGAATAGGTCACATAGGCATCCCGAGAGCCACAATCGAAGCTTAAAGCGCCGTCAGGAGGTTTGGAACATTGGAGGGGAGATTCCATAGCAGACTCAATTCTTCAAGAAAGTGTTAACAGCAATCCATGGAGACCACAACAAAAAGAATTTGGAAGCTTTCCCCGATCGATATGCTAATATTTTTTCATACATACAATTTGTAGACACTATTTCAGAAACTTCCGAAATCAAGGGAGGATCTCTGGACTTCCAGTGTCTGGTGATGGCTAGTCTAGCCGCATAGAGGATATGACACACCATAGTCCTATTTAGTAATGGAACTTTGTTCATATTAACTAGAAATAAAGCAAATTCTGGAGAGTCTGGACATCGTATTTGGGCAAACTTAGAAGACAGCAATAAAGTGTCCCTCCAAAATTGATGTAAGACTGGGCACCGCCAAAAAATATGTAGGAGAGATCCCTGCATGTCACATCCCCTCCAGCAAAGTGTAGAAGATGAGGGATAAGTCAGTGATAATCGGAGAGGATTGTAGTACCATCTATTTAAAAGTTTATAGTATTGCTCTTTAAAACTGGCTGATAAAGAGGATTTATGGGCCCAGTGAAGAGATGTCAACCACTGTTGGTCAGAGAATAATCTTCCTATCTCACGTTCCCATTTTATAATGTCAGTTTTAACAAATTCAAAGTTGTGAGCTGTTATGTTATATATTGTTTTAGAGCCTTTTTGGGAAGTAGGAAGTTTATTGTTTAATAAAGAGAGGATCGGTGTTAATATTTTGAATGTTTGCACCGAGTTATTTTTAACAAAGTGAGAGTGTTGGTTATATAAAAAGAAATCCTTAAGAGGTAAGTCGTAGGTACGCTCCCGCATATCTTTTGGGACTGCCCGATTCTTTTTTCTTTCTGGGCTCATGTGCTGGACTTCCTTGCTGACCTTCTTGGTGTGGTGATTCCCTGGGATCCGCTCACCTACTTGCTTAATGGTCCGGTGTCGGGTGTATCTAAGTGCAGGGGTGTCTTGATCAGGCATGTTCTCACGGCTGCTAGGTGCCTAATATCGGGGATGTGGAGGCAGACTCTTCCTCCCTTGGTCTCTGATTTCTATCAGTGGGTCAGGGAGGTACGTCGAATGGAATATTTAACAGCTACTCTGATCAACAGGTTGGACCACTTTGATAAGGTGAGCTGGATATTTCTGGCAATATTTATCTGTTTTCCACTATTCCCTCTTCCCCTCCCTTCGTGTTATTCCTTCTTGTGGTGTTGTCCGTGTCTTGTATAATTGTGATAACACTCCCTGATGACTGTGAGTCTGTGACATTTACTGATTTTTGGGTATATTATTGTAAGGTAATATATACTTGGAAGTTATGATTTTGAAACGCTGTTTTATTCACTATCTCAGGATGTATTCTATCACATGAAATGTTCTATTGTATGTGGCTGTTTTACATTATGTCAAATGTCATGATGTTTATATGTTTCATCTTGAAAAATCATTAATAAAAACATACAGTTATAAAAAAAAAAGAGGTAAGTCGTATTTAGATTGCAGGCAGGAAAAGGAGTGCAACTCAGAGCCATCAAACAAGTCTTCAACATGCCCTGATGTGAGGTAGATTTGTAGAAATAGGTTGGAGTGGGATTGAGCAATTGTTATAGGCAATTGAGGGAAAAGCAACGGAATTTAGCATTGCCCAATAAATGAGACATTTTAATGGGCAAGGAACCTGAGTTAAAAGAGAAGTTTTGTGGAAAGGGACTAAGCGTCCAAGCTCTTAAGGGTGTTGTGCCTAAAAGGTCAGCCTCTATGGATGCCCGTAAGTTATTATCAGAAGGGGTCCACCAATATTGTATTTGATCCATGGTCACCGCTATATGGTAGGCTTGTAAAGAAGCAGGGTGGATTTGATTTAAATCTAACTGATTTAAATCACGATTTAAATCACGATTTAAATCACTAGTCAGTAAGGCTTGATTTAAATCAGTGATTTAAATCAAAGTTTCTACCTAAACTAGTTCTTGCTATTTTAACATGCATTTTAGATGAAGATTTTTAGAATCACTTTTTATATCACTTTTTTTCCCCAGTTTAATGGGTTAATCATTAAAGTTTGGACACCAGGGTTCTGTTGTATTAGGAAAGAGAAAAATAATCCTGAACCTTAATAGCAATTTAAATAGATTTATTCAACTGAACAATAACAACATTAAACAGCATAAGTTATTTGCTTAAACAAACATCCATGTTTTTTTAACTAATTTGGCTAAACAAAAATATATATATTTAAGAAACTTAGACTGTCACCCCCAGCCGACACATGAAAAAACGTAAATACTACTGTCCTGTGTCCTCTGTAGCTCACTTGTCGTCATTTTCCCATCATCCTCATCTTCTTCTTTGTTCCCTATTCATAATCGGAAAAGAAAACAACCCTTCCTGCTTTATTGGGTCTCAACCGATTTTCTCAACTTAGAATGAACGAGTCCAAAGGAAGAGAATATTCTTTCAACGCCTGCAGAAGAAGCTAACTGTGTTAAAATTGAAATCATTACTTGAACAGTCTCTAAACCCAAGCGCTTAAGTGGACTTCCACCAGTTTACAGTGTGACCTTCTTAAAAATTTTCAGCAAAACATTTATTTCTTGTTGGGTTCCCCCTTAGCTCTGAAGTTTATTATAGTTGGCATTAAAGATGGATGATTGCTGGATACCATGTCATAGTTTAACTCCTCTTCCTCAGCACTTAGGTTTTGACCCTGATATTGGACATTGACCAATTTTTTGCAAAAAAATGAGCTGGAGTCAGTGCTTGCCCATTCGTTGTTTTACTGCTTGTAATTTAAATTTCGTCATGTGTAGTTCTGTTTTTTAAGTGTTCCCCACAGTTCCCTTTCCAAATTTCAACAGCATCCCGCAATAAAACACTATTTTTCTGTATTTTGTTTAAAGCTTGAGAGATGGGTTTCAGGAAAGCTCCATATGTTCAACATTTCTCTTTAGCCCAATGTTGAGGATTTTGGCCGTGACAGGGCCATCTATTTTATCTCGATTTTCTTCAAAAAGTGTCATCAAAAATAGGCCAGTTTTTGATATACTGCTCAAAACAGTCCCCCAACAGAGTTCCATCTAACATCTTTGTGGGAGCGTTAGCTTGGTTCCACCCATCCTTTTCAAGCTGCGGGCCACAAAATGATTATTACGGAAGTATTTAGAAAATTTCAACAACATTAGCCTTTATTTCTGGAACACTTAAGTCTTTGGCAAGAGTGCAGCAAATGAGAAACTGCAACCATATGTTGTTAGCAGCTTTGTATTCCCCTGTTCTTCTAAATTTTCTTCTCATCTTGGATACGTTTGCAGCATTGTCAGTGACCAAACTGCGTACTAGACATTTGAATTTTTTGTTCACATGTCGTTTTTGCTTTTACTGCACATCTTGTAAGTATTCTGCTGTGTGTGCATTTCCTGACTTATCAGTTGTTTGTGCAAGGAAGACTTTACCTTCTTTTTGTTTTTTATACAAGCACATACAATAGGATCATTGTGGACATTACTCCACCCATCAAAACTTAGGTAACAATTTTACCCTCCAGAGCTGTTGCACATTGCTCCAATTTCTCTGTCATACACTTGATCCAGCAGTTTCCCTGCAACATCAGCTCTGCTGGGGTGGACTGTATCCTGGGTCTCAGTGACTGAACCCAAAATTTAATGAAATGTGGTTCTCAGTCAGACGAGAAAAGAAGAGTTTGTTGCATAAATAAACTGGGCAATTTTTTCATCAATCAACTCTTTTTCTAATCTGCTAGTTCTTATCACAAACCTATCTATGGTGGTTCCAGGAGGTAAAAGGTTTTTTTTCTTCCTTTTGGGTGATGGTGATATTGTGGCTGTGGGGTCTGATGATGATGCCCGTGCTAATGAAAGCACTATCCTGGATGGATAACTCTGAAACTGTAGAACAGGATGATGGTGATCTTGGAGGTGGGTAGTTTCCAGAATCCATGAATTCCCCTAAACAAAAAAAGTCAATGCTGTTATTTTATAGTTTATACAATTTGCTTATTGTTTCACAACACATCACTGCCCCTGCCCAAAAAAGGGAAAATTTTTTTTTTTCTTCATCATAAACTGTACCAAATGGGCATTAACATGCAGTAATAAAAAGAAATATAATTTTTTCTCACACATGACGTTCAGTCTTTAGAAAAAGGATTCAATTTAAAAATGTTTACCAACCTGAAGATCCTGCCTGTTCAGAAGTGTTTCTTGGTCATCTTCATCACCGCACTTCTCATATGTTGCCTCATTCGCGGGCCCCCCAAGCCTTGCATCTCTTTGTTTCATCGTTTGCATTTTGCACGCATGCCTGCCTTACCGATAGGCGAAGGAGCTTCATTTAAAATATTCCCAAACTGGGTCTCTTTTAGGCCTGCTGCCATTATAAGGAAGAATGTAATAAACCTCAGATCGTACACACAAACAGATCCAGACTTGTCTGTCTGTGGCTATGCTGCAGTATTGTGCTCAAAGTTTCACTTTCATTTTCTTGTCTGCTTGCCCTTCCTCCTCCTCACACTTAGATTCACATTCTTGTGTTGTGCAGATCTATTCCACTCCAAACAAACAGAAAACATATTGTCTAACTTCTTGGACTTGGCACTGAAGGGGTTGATTCTGTATTACATAGGTTTTTAGAACAATAGGATTAAGGTCTTTTTTCTCAACTCTGTTCATGTTGTAACATTTTTGCTGTGAAGGGAAAAGGCTGGGAACTCTGCGGAGTCAAATTCAGTTTGAGAACTGCGTAAGTAAAGCGAGCGTCTGTGATAATATAGGAGAGAAACTGCCCACTAATCCTACAGAAACCTCTGGAAGAGCATGGCATTGTGAATGTTACACATATACAGCCTTTATTCTACTGAGTTAAACAACTCAGCTTTATCTCATGATGGAAGAACCTTTGGATGGTAAAATATTTTCCTCAAAAAGCAGTTTATTGAAAAAAATCCGATTTAAATCAAAAAAATCCAATTTAAATATAAAAATTCGATTTTTTTGATTTTTTTTTAAAAAAACATTGATTTTTATCCACCCTGTAAAGAAGGGAGTCCCATACCACCCAACCGCTCATCTTTGTGCATTATAGAAGATTTGATGCGAGGGCGTTTATATTGCCAAATGAAGTTATTCATTTGCTTCTGAAATATTAAAAATGTGGATTTAGGGATAATGATAGGTAAAGTTCACAAAAAATGTAATATCTTTGGGAGTATAAGCATTTTGTAAAGAGCTATACATCCTCACCATGAGTTATCAACTTTAGAAAGCCTGTCTAGTTCTCTTTGTAAGCTTTCCTTTAGAGGAGCAAAGTTGGCTTTTAAATGGGTTGAGCATTTTTTAGTCAATGTGATACCCAAGTAAGGATAGGAATGAGTCTGCCATTGGAAAGGGAAAGATGCCTTTAAGATTTTAGTCACTGATGAAGATAAATTGAAGTCAAGCACAAGGGATTTAGAGGTATTTATTTTATAATATGAGAGACTGCTGAATGTTGCGAGCATGTTCATTAAGTTAAGCAAGGACCTAGAAGGGTTAGATATAGATAATATGACATCATCAGCGAAGAGAGAAATAACATGAGGTTTGTCTGCTATTTGAATTCCTGAAATGGATGGGTCTGTACGAATAGATACGGCTAAAGGTTCCATAAGAAGAACAAACAACAAAGGGGATAAAGTGCACCCTTGACGAGTACCATTGGTTATCTGAAAAGGCTTTGAAAGTATACCATTAGACAAAACCCGAGCTGAAGGTGAAGTGTATAGAGAGTGAATAGCTTGTAGAATGGGCACAGAAAAAAACCAAATTTTTCCCAAAACCCTGAAATAAAAAAATTCAATGAAACCGATCAAAGTCTTTTCTGCTTTCCAAAAAATAGAACAGAAAAAGGAAATTTTTAACGGATTTTCCAATGTAATTTTAAAATAATTTTTTTTAATTAACCCTACAATTTAAAAACCCGAGGCCTGAGGGCCCCTTTTGAAGCCCACGGCCCAGCTCGGGTCAACATGGGCCCAAAATAACCAGCGATTCGAAATTTCTTTTTTAGCAAATAGTTTAGAAAATGGGAAATTTTAAACAAAGAAATGGGAGGGAAAAATTTGGCTGGAGAGTCAGTGGGTTTTTCTCGGGTTTTTGGGGAAATTGAAAACTATGTAGTTTGAAAGGCATTTCCGGGGACAAACCCGGGGGTTACAAAAAAAATCGCCCAGGTGAGTTTCAGAACGGGGCCGCAAAAGTTTGGGGGGTATTTCGTTTGATAAAACCATCAGGCCCCGGGTTTTTACCTCTAGGAAGAGAGCACTAAATTTGAAAACTTTTTCCAGTAAAAAACAGAATTTTAAAAGTTTTATCTGGGAAGGGTTTTTTGGGGAAAGGTTTAAAAGATTAAAGAGGTTAAGAATAAATTGGAATATCAGTTTTTAATATGGGGGGGTTTAATAAAGGATCCATAACAATTATTTTAATTTTGGGGTTTTAAAAATCAAAAAAAGCAACACTATAGTTTGGGGGGGGGGTGTTATTTTTATAAAGGGGCCTTTTCAGGGGGGGTAAGGAAAAGGGGAATAAATATTTATGTCTAAAGGGCAACTTTTGGGGCCATCAAGCTAGAGGATTTTTTTAAAAGGGAATTTAAATAGGAAAATTTTTCAGGTTTTAGTTTGATTAAAAATTTCTAATAAATTTTTCTCTAAGGGCCTGCCTTTGCTTGATAAAGTTCATAAGGTTTGGGCTGGGAGGGTGGGTTTTTTTCTGTTTAGTTTTAGAGCTGATAATAAAGTAATGAGATCCCCCCCCATTTTTTTTAAGTCTTTTTTTTTCACAGGGCCCCCCCACTGCTTTTGTCCGGGGCCCTCGGGTCGTTGCAGCTATTTCTGCGGGGGTGCCAATAACCCCCGGGCAAAGGTGCGCCCGCACCGATTTTTTCATTTCAGACCCGCAGGTTTTGACAGGTTTAAACCGCGCCAGCGGGCGACGCCACCCGTCGGCGTTGTTACTGCTGGGTGTTAGCGGCAATCAGCCGCTAACACCTGGCGGCTGTGCGAGGGGGTCACCGAGCGATCCCCCTGCAAAGCCCCTTAGCGGCCCTGGGATGTACTCATACGTCCAGGGTCGTTAAGGGGTTAAGAAGATGAAAAGCGATTGTTTCTTTAATTGCTATCACCATGCCTGCTTTTTTCTTATCTGTACAGGAAAAAATAAGATGTGAATATTGTTTGTGATGAAGTCTATGAGTATCGCAGGTGATTAGGTGTGTTTCTTACAAACAAAGAATATCTGCTTGAAGCTTAAGAGCCTCTTTCCATATCATTGAATGTTTAAAGGGGCTATTGAGACCCCTAACGTTCATTGAGTAATGTTTAAAGTCATGAGGGGGTAAAATCAAAGCTAAGACTGAATACATATCAGGACATACTGTAATAGAGATATGCACTGAACTAAAGAGGAGCAGCTCGGGAATACCGATGCAACCGGGAAAAGGGGGAAAGGGAAGGGAGCTAGGATAACAAACAAAAAATGAACAATAATAAACATAAGTTGGCAGCTAAACACTGCGCAAACTCCGGGGGCAGAGAATTTGCAAAAAAGGACCATTAGAAACAAAAAACAGCAATAACATATGAAACCTGATGCCCTTGGCAAGAATAGGAAGAGCAAATAAACATTCAGTAGTTATCTCATTCCACTACAGAAGACTACTCTTTGGGTAATTTGGAGACGGACGGGGTGGAAGACGGAGCGGGAACACCCACGGACACAATACCCCATTTGAGAAGTAATTTGCTTCTGGGGAAACAAGAACCTGTGTTTTTCCTGCTGTTTGGCGTATGATCCTTGTTAGGAAGCCCTATCGTTATGGTATGTTATTGTGGCGAAGAGTCATAGTAACTGGTGCAAATCTTCTTCTTGCGGTTAAAGCATACTGGGATAAGTCAGCAAAGATTTTTACAGATGTGTAAGGACTGGGAAGTTGGTTGAGTTTTCTTGTTGCTTGAAAGATATGTTCTTTGGTATGACAGAAATGTATTCTAGCCAAAACATCTCTAGAAGTATGCTCAGGTAATTATCTAGGTCTTGGGAGTCGGTGAGCTCTATCAATAATCAGTTCATGTTTGGAACAACTTGGAAGGAGAGCTTAATAAGACATTGGAGGTAATGTTGAAGTTCTGAGTTAGGAACCGTGTCCGGTATGCCCCTGAATTTGAGGTTATTTCTTCTGCTTCTGTCTTTGAGATCTACCATCTTTAGTTTGACTTTATCTAGTTCACCATCCACATTGTTGTGTGTGTCTACAAGTTCATTATGAGCCGGAGAAAATTTTCCCATTTTCATTTCCACGTGGTGAACCCTATCTCCCAATTTCTCAACATTAGCTTTCATTGTGGTTAAGGAGGATTGCAAAGAATATTGTAAGGAGGTGCGAGGGGCCACCATCATGTTTTTCAGTAAAGAAGGTGACATATCTTGATCTGCACTCTGGAAAGAATCTAGTGAGTCATGAATGTGATCTTCTCAAAGGCTCAGAGAAACAGCAGGCGTATGCAAGTATGAAGAAGTGTCTAAAAGTTTGGCTTTTTGTTTGACTGTACTATTGCTGGTTGAACTTTGAGTTGATGTAGACATTGGACCCATAATCTCCTCTATAGTTGAATGAGAAAAGGGTTCCAATTCCTAAGACTTGGAAGATGACCAAGAAGATTCAGAAAATAACGATTCTTCGATGGGTGGAATTTTTGTGGATGATTGTCTGGTGACCATCCCATCCATCCCCAAAGTGGTAGCTGGGCAGTTATGAGGAAAAAAGTCAGTAAGACTTAATGATTTACCTTTATCTTTTTGTTATTTCGAAGGACCCATTTAATGAAGACACAGTAATACACTAAGAGTATTAATAAAAGGAATGAGTACAGTTAAGTAATGGAGCCCAGAGAGCAGTGCGATCAAAAGGCCACAGAAATTCGGAGTGGTTGTCGCTAAGCCAAGGGCATAATATAGTAACTGGTAAAATCAAAATGAGCAGGTTTTATCCTGTGTTAGTGAAATAAAATAGAGTTTTTAACTCAGTGATACGATGAGGAGGAGTATTGAAATCTCTGAGAGAGATAAGATACCTGCAAGAGAGGGTAGCAGAACAATAAGGGAGGGCGGGATAAGTGTGGGAGAGGGAGCTAGAAGATATATTTAAAAGGAGGGGGTTTACTCTGAGAAAGAGAGGTTAGAATGTACTAGAATACACCAGGAGGGGGAGGAGGGGGGAGATTACTACTGTTTATACCAGTTTTTTTCGGAAATTTCCTGATAAGTAAAGCTTTGCAATCTTATTTTATCATTTAAGCTACGTGTAGGAGAAGAGACGTAGAAAGTTAAGTGTGAAAAAGTCAAATTGTCACTAGATGGCAGCAATGATAGAGAGAGAGTGATCAATAAACAAACAGATGCCGTGTGAGCTACTGCAAATTCCCCACTGGTAGTGCTTTTTCTTCTTATTTAATAAATTGTATCATGTAGAAATGTTACATTCATATAACAAAATAGCAGCAAGTAGCAACAATAATGGCACACTTAGCTCAGTCCTTAGAGTCCTTCATAAGGTACGAAAATGATGCCAGACACGAGGAAACGAGCCAGAAGAGATCCAAGCAGATTACTCCATGTTGCCCAAACACGCAACGTTTCGGGGGACCACGCCCCCTTTCTCAAGCGTGACGTAGCTTCCAGGATGTCGGTTCTTATACTATCAGGTACATGATCCTTCACATCTTGCTACCCTGTGTGTCATTATACATACAAACAGCTATAATACAGACAAACCCTAAAAACAGAACAATACATCTACCCATAAATAACTATCTCCCCACTAAACTCTAATTTGTTATTAATCTGTAATATTTTTATTTTTAACTTTATCTCTAAATGGTGGGGTTAGTTATAGATAGGTGAAATCCTAAAAACCCATGAGGTGGGCAACGAGTAGTGGGACCAGATACCTATAAAATCTATAGAAATACATTCCATTGGCAGTTTTCGTTAAGCCCCTTAGGGGAAAGCGCATCTAATCTATTGATCCAAAAAACCTCTCGTTGTAAAAGCTTTATGGTGGTATGCTCAGCATCATAACCCTCCACTTTTTCCAACACACACCACCGGAGCTCAGACACGTTGTGTCCCCTCTCATAAAAATGCCTAGCCACTGTAGATTCGAATATGGCTTTTTCTTTTTCTCTAAAACTATGCTACTACTTTGTTCACATTTTTCTCCCTCTGCAGCTTTTTTAGATTTATAGAGACGTATCTGGGATTTGTGTTCATTAATCCTGGTGCGTGCCATCCTAGCAGTTTGCCCCACATAGCACATGCCGCATGGGCATTTCAATAAATAAATCACGTTGGTGGTATTGCAAGTGAAGAACCCCTTTATGGGTATAGTGTACCCCTGGGTGGGATGGGTAATACACTCCCCCTTGATGATACTGTGACAGTTTTGGCATGACAGACAGGGATATGTACCCTTTCTCTGTGTGTCCAGAAATTTCTGTCTAGAGACTCTCTGTTTTAAATCAGAATGAACAATATGGTTCCCTATAGATTTTCCTTTTTGGTATATAAATTTCGGAAAGTCCCTAAAAAGAAATCCAAACTTTGGATCACTTTGTACAATGTGCCAATATTTTCTAATAGTTTTGCGTATCAAATCTGCATGACCATCGTACACAGACTGGAACCCTAATCTTTGATCAAACTTTTGTGTTATTCTAGGGGTTCTAACGGAATCGCGTGATAATTCACCTACTTCTTCACCTATCCTTTCAACTTCCTTTCTGGGATACCCACGTTTAACGAATTTATCAATAAGCTTTTCTTTATTCCTATGATATTCTGTGTCGGATGAGCAAATGCGTCTGGCACGCAAGAATTGTCCCTTTGGAATAGCTTTAAATACCGTTGGGGCATGTTGACTTTTCATATGTAGAATATTATTTCTGTCAGTATCTTTTGAATAAAGAGTGGTAACGAGTTCCTCACCTTCTCGTTTGACACGTACATCCAAAAAACAAATCTCCTGAGGATTCTTTGTAAGGGAGAATTTAATAAGAGGATGTTTAGAATTTAATTCAATCAGAAAATGATCCAACTCAGCTTCAGTTCCTGTCCACAACATGAACACGTCATCCACGTAACGCAGCCACCGTTTGATGCAGTGGCTCCATCCCCCATGAATGACGTGTCCACTTTCGAAAAACTCCATGAAGATATTCGCAAAACTTGGTGCGACAGGAGACCCCATAGAAGGCCCCTGTCGCTGCCAATAGAACTCCTGTCCAAACCTAAAATAGTTCATGGTGAGGACAACCTCCAGTAGTTCCAACAGCAATGCGATCATGCTGTTGGACAAACTAGCATCCTCCATAAGTTTAGTTCTCACTGCTGACATACCTTCATTGATAGGGATATTGGTATACAAACTACCCACATCTAGTGTACAGAGAAAGGTTACATCCGTAACCTCCACACCTTCAATTTTGGTCAAAAAATCATTAGTATCCTTGAGGCACCTTGGGAGCTGCTTAACAATTTTTTGTAGATGGTTATCAATAAAGAGGGCAACAGGTTGGAAGACAGACCCAATGCCGGATACAATGGGTCTGCCGGAGGGTCTACAAGGGATTTGTGCACCTTGGGTACAAGGTATAAGACAGGGACACGTTGATGTTCAACTTTTAGTAAAGCGGCCATTTTGTTCTCAATGATGCCCTGCAACTCAGCATTGAGGACAATTTCATCTATATGATTTTTAACCTGCCTGGTTGGATCATCACTACACTTTTCATAGACCTCATTATTATCTAGTTGTCTACCTGCTTCCTGAATATATTTCTCTCTATCCATAATAACCGTGGCCCCCTCTTTGTCCGCCTTTTTAATTATAAGATCTTTATCCTTGCGTAAAGAATCTAAGGCTTCCTTCTCCTTTTTGTTTAAATTATCTCTCTTCTTCCTAGCCTTTGTTTCCCATTTCTCACAAACCTCCCTTCTGACCAATTCCTGAAATGTTTCAAACATAGAACTTGAAATATCCGGATCAAATTTACTGCATTTATATAATTTTTTAATCTGGATATTTCTATCAAGATTTTTACCAAAAAACATTCTTAATCTAATTTTTCTACAAAATTTGTAAAAATCAACCTGAAAATCGAACAATGTCCTAGCAGTTGTTGGGATAAAATTAAGTCCTTTATTCACGACTTGTCGTTGTATCTCAGTAAGCGATTTTGAGGAAATGTTAATGGCAAGATCATTTAATTTTGATGTTAATTTTTCTTCTTCACATTCCGTTTGGACTTTGCTTTTGCCCCCATTGCTTCTTCCGACTGATCTCCACTTGTAGTCTCGGCATCCCCACATTCCTTTAAAAAAGGCTGTGTTCTTTGGTTACCTCTTTTAGTGGAGCGTATAGTCATTTGTTTCTGAGTAGAAGATTCCGCTTCTGAGGAGGTCGATTCAGCTACCGCTCTGTTCACATAATGTGTTCTCCTCGTATAGGATCTTTCTTTGGCCCAAGAGTATACTTTATTTTGGGCGTAGTCCCTCGTATCCCTTTCGAACTTCTTAAGTTTTGAGTTCATGATCTGGTCTCTCATTTTAGCAATATTGTCAGTAATCTGTTTATGGATCTCTTCATATGCGTCTTTCTTCACCTCTTTAAGCTCTCTTTCACATTGTGCGATTTCATCGCGGACACTGTCAACAGCTGGTTGGAGGTGCTGCACGGTAAGTAGCATTAAGTCAAGAGAGTATCTGTTACTTATAGCAAACCAATTATTTTGAAATTGTGCATCTTCTTTCAAGAAGATTGGCATTAAGGGGCTTCTGAGACCCCGAGGTATGCGCTGTACCTTTAGGTACTCCATGAGCGTGGAGGCATGTAAATGTAGATTAACTTCTTTACGTTTAAGATTTTCAAGTTTTTTACTCAGGTCTTGTTGATGTATATCACCTGAGGTGTTCCACATATACCCAGCGCTCTCAGCTTGTGAAACAATCTGTGCTCGTTCCTCGTCCGAAAGGACATAAATATCAGCCGTATTCGCTGTGGCTGCAGCAATTTTGTCAAAAGACATATTTCTATATGTTAGTGCAAAAATCCGGGGTAAAAGACAATATTCAAACAAACAGGTTTGAAGAGAGAGAGTGATGTCAACCAATATATACTACTAGGATAAAGATATAAAATGTGATATAGTTAGCAGATGACACCAGATTTAAGCAGGTACATTTTTCCATAACTAATAAATCTGTATCATACAGTGAGGAACAAACAATACAATATGTGTTTTCCAAATACAATACAGAAGGGGACACACAATTTAGTCCATCTAGATGGGGGACACAAACAGCAGACCCAAGGTCGTGGGGATAGGGACACCGGGATAGCCCCAGGTCAATTAGTGGCCATCCAGGTGTCCGATCCACCAGCAATGGACCAGTAAAGCTGATACCACTTAGAAACAGGAATGGGAGAAACAAAGGAGATCCAAGGTTCAACGTATCAGTAGAAGTCCGGCAATGGCGGAAGTCCAATGCAAGGGGTCACAAAGTTCCCTAGCACTCGGACAGGGCTCCAGGAAATTTCAATGGGGAGAGGTCTTGATGAGTCCAGTAGAATAACTCCAGAAGATTGTGTGTGTGTGTGGGGGGGGGGGACTTTAAGGGTTATTTAGAATAGAGACACAGGTGACAGTCTTAGAGGGAACATAGGTTAATATTAGAGTATCCCAATTTCAAGGACCTATGTCAAATCCCCTATGAGGTTGAATCAGGAGTGAAAGTTGTTACCAGCACAACCCCACGGGCAGTAGCTCCAGGGGGGGAGCTTTAAAAATAAAGCCTTTTTGAGGCCCTGGTTATGTCTGGGAGACCAAAGAGTGAGTGCTGGATCCCTTGAAAATACACGCTGAGAATGGGGAGCACAAATAACCGCAGCAGGAGATGGACTGGAATAGTGTAATCACAGTTCCTTCTGGGGATCTTAAACTTGTCGATGGACACGGCCCTTGGAGTTGGAGGTCTGAAATCTGCCTTTATAAATAGGCTGTTCACCGCTACAGGTGGATGGTATAGAAAATCTTTAGGTTTCTCACCCCTTTGCTGTTGTAGAATATGTAAGATAGTAAGTGGACAACAGACGGCTCCGCTAACCCAGGACATCCAGGACACTCACATTCAGGGTTTGTCGCATCGGATATTACCGTATCCCTGGATCCTATGTTCCTGGTCCCGACTGCAGGTAGATTGTAAGGAGATATGTCCCTTTGCAGTCAGATGTGAGATGGCAATACTGATGACCACCTCATAACCAATATGCCTCAATTGGCAAAGCTGGAGAGGACCGTGAGCAGGTCAGATGGCTCAAGAAAGCACTGCAGTATTATGCTGGCTGGGGACATGTAGTATGGTTAAATTAGCAATGCCTGCGCCGTGGGAGGTTCAACCCCTGAAGTGCCAGGTGAAACTTTATACTCCAGTGGGGCTGTAGGGAAACCACGGGCCCCTCACCTGCTGCACCCACAAAGTCCAGACGCCTGCCTGTGCAATGAAAGAGGTCCCAACAGCAGAGAACCCACAAGCTGAAAGCACCTGCAGCACCGGACCGGAGCCAGTGCCCGCAGGAAGAGCAATCTCACCGCCTCTCCTCCGTCTCTACGATGGTAAGTCCATCCTGGGTCTTTTAAAAGGCAAAGGGAATAACAGCGGTCTATATCTAGCGCCACAGGTTGGGGGTTTTGGGAGTTGTCTCCCGGTGGTGAGAGACGAGAGTCTACAAGATGGGGGGCCGCTGAAGTAATTGCACGCTAAAACCGCGTCCGACCCTCTTACCAGTACAATGACAGGCTTGTCCCAGATGGAGTGTGCGTCGGCAGGGGGGATGTGTCTCGGCTGCGGGATGAAGTCCCCCTTGGGACAGGTGGCCGACACCTTACTCTTCGCGTCTGATCCACAGCAGCCGGGGCCATGATGGTGAGGGAGGCCTCAATGGTACGGGCAACAGATTAAACTAATGTTCTTAATGGGGCATTAAACCCAGTTTTTGGTACGGTGTTTTTTCTGCCACAGATTGCAGGAGTCAGAGGTCCAAAACAATGATCTAAAGTCACAGATGGCAATAGATTGGCATGAGACTGGCAGGAGCTCAGATGAAACACATCCGCTGCCATGAACTTACAGGCCACGCCCCCCCGTTTTTTTTTTTTAAGTTCTAGACTTGTTATCAGTAAATTGAAAAAAAAAAATCTTTAGATATCTCCAAGAGGTGACCCAATTTTAACCTCCGTTCTCAATAGAAAATGGAACAAAAGCGGCCAACAAGAATGTGTTTACTATTTGGATCTCCCAAAAAGTGCCCCCCTTTCCCCATTCTTTGGGTCCGGTTTATTCCCTTTTTCAAACCTTGAAGTTAATGAGGGGGGTTTACCCTTTAAAGTTATTTATGAGGGTAATAAAACATATCCCCCTTAGGTTTTATAGAATTTATGTAAATTTTGGTAAAAATTTTAAAAACTATTCCTATCTTTTGTGCTCAGAATTGCCTCCAGTGTAACCTAATAAATTTAATGGAAAGTTTTAGAATAAGGAAAATTTTGGTTTTAGGTACAGTAAATAAATTAGGATTATTAATTAATAATTAATGCAAAAATGATTGTATATATATAGAAAATAATAATGATGCATGGGATTTTGTAAAGTTTTTCCATACAAAGTTTAAAGTTGTTTTTTTTTTAGGTAAATTAAATGTTGAAAAGGGGTAAAAAAAAAATAAAAAAAAGTTTTTAATTTTTAAAATAATTATTAGATTTTATTGCACAAATAAAATGTTACATCACTACCCAAACCCGCAGGGGTTTAGGCTTTTCCCGACCCGTAGTTTTTCTTTGAGAAGCCCTCCCCCCCGCCTCATTATCTGTATTAATTGCATCTGAATAAAAGTATGTCGCACCCCCTGAATCACATTTTAAAATTTTATCATGGCCAAAAACCCCAAATTTTAATGACCCAGGGACAAAATTGTAGCAAATAGCAGATAAGCGCGGAAAGAATTGACATATCACTTCTTTCTCTGGGCGCTCAGTACATATCGGGGAATAAGTCTGAAAATCATAGCACTGTACTTTGGGCATTTTGCAGTGCAATTATGTCCTGAAGTATGCTCCACAAATACGCAGTGTGAACATACCCTTTGAAAGATCCTCACCCCCCATTAATTGTTTCCAATGTTTCAAAAAAAAAGAAAGTTTTTCATACCCCCCTGCCCCCTGGGTTTTTTTGTTCACAGTTTTTTAAAAATGTAAACTTTTGGGCAAATTTTAAGAAAAAAAATGTTTAGGTTTTTAAAAACTCACTTTTTTTTCCCATAGGATAGCTGTTTTTGACTTTGGCCCGAACTCCGTTTCCCTTGTCCACGTTTTTTGTACTTCGTGCATTCAGTTACCGAATTTGGACCGCGGGGTATGGTTTTGTTTGTGTTTTTTTGTTCTTGTCGTATTGCCCTTTATTGGTGCAGCCCTAGTCTTCTGGTTGGGGGGGGCCCATTAAGGATGGGTTCCCCAAAAAGGCAGGGGCAGGGGCTGGGACCCGTGTTCGGCCTCCTTGTTTGGTCTTGGTGTATGTCCCGACGGTTCTTCGTTATAGCAGGCCAATACCCGTCAACTTCCGGCGATTCAAATTTTAGTACCGACCGCGGTCACCCATCGCTTGGACGAGTTGGAATCCTTCGGGGATGGCAGGGCTTTTAATCAAATCTCGCAGCGTTGGTGCCAAACTAACCCCGGGACCCGGACCCTTTTGACCCCTTGTGTCCTTACTGCCCCCGGGTTTGTGGACCCCCAACGTCCGTCATAAAAACTAAGTGCTTCTACTGATCGCTTTGACGGAAATCCTACAGGTTTTCCGGGGAATTAGGGAAACTTTGTTTTTTTTTTCGCTTTAAATTTTTCCCCTGGGTGAAAGAGTGGCGTTGTTGTGTCTTCCTCCAGGGCCCACTTCGGTTGGGGATTTATCCCCCCTTTAAGCCCCCGGGGAGATAGTGGACCCTTTTTTTTTTTTAGCTTTAGTTAGGTTTTGATAAACCCCAAAAAGTGTGGATGGGCCCGGGCCCCCTTTGCTTCTTTCGCAAGGCCACGGTCAGCGAAGTTACTGTCTGAGTTCGCCAATGGTGCACATTGAATGGGGGTCGACCCCCCCTTGAAAACCCTTTTTAGACAGGGGGTGTGGATGCGGTAAAAAGATGCTATGGTCAGCCACCAAATCCCCAGACGCTGAGTGACTTTTGACTTGGTGTGTCTATCGACAGAAGATTAAAAAAAAAAAAAAAATAAAAAAA
>JAODAL010019765.1:0-71133 GCA_025379985.1 Phyllomedusa bahiana | reverse complement strand
CCGGGTTCGACAACATTAGGCGGCAGTACCATTGGTGGCAGTGAGAACATGGCAGTGAGGAATATGGAGGTTCCGGTTTGACAACATTGGGAATCAGTACCATTGGTGGCAGCGAGAACATGGCAATGGGCAACAGCGAGGTTCCGGTTCGACTACATTAGGCAGCAGTACCATTGGTGGCAGCGAGAACATGGCAGTGGGGTACAGCGAATTTCCGGTTCCACAACATTAGGCGGCAGTACCATTGGTGGAAGCAAGAACATAACAATGGGGAACAGCGAGGTTCCTTTTCGACTACATTAGGTGGCAATATCATTGATGGCAGCGAGATCATGCCAATGGGGAACAGCAAGGTTCTGGTTTGACTATATTAGGTGGCAGTACCATTGGTGGCAGCGAGAACATGGCAGTGGGGAACATGGAGGTTCCAGTTCGACTAGATTAGACGCCGTACAGCAGCCAGCCTTCTGTGCACCAGGTGTGGGAGCATAAAAAATTCTTTTACCCCAACCATCCCAACGCTAAAAGCCTAAATGTTGGCATCACCTGGCTGTTGGCCTTGGAAATGTTGCCTTTCTGTCTAGTGGACACAGATGGGTTCCGCCACATCATGGCCCTGGCATGCCCCCAGATGCTGAGCAGGCATTTTTTGGACAGAAAAGCTGTCCCTACCCTGGCCCAAGTTGCAGAAAAGATCCCCAGCGTGTTGGCTGCATCTGTGTCGACCAAAGTCCATCTGACTACAGACACATGGACTAGTAAGCACAGTCAAGGGCGTTACATCTCACTGACTGCTCACTGGGTGAGTTTGGTGGATGACAGTGCCTCTGGTGATGGGTCTCGGTCGACAATTTACAATACTGCTGGGATGGTGTAGAGTCCAGATCCCCAACTTCGACAGGTAGCATCACGTGCCAAGAGAATCCAGGCCGTTCTCAAATTAATTTGTCTTGGAGACACACAGGTCAAGAGCTGTGGACGGCTTTGCACACTCAGACCGACCAATGGCTGGGTGCTAAGAACTTGGTGCCAGGCAAAGTGGTGTGCGACAGCGGAAGCAATCTCCTTGCTACCCTTAAGATCGGTAGACTTACGCACATCCCTTGCCTGGCACACGTCATGAACTTGGTTGTGCAGAAATTTCTCAAGCGCTACCCGGGTCTGGACTGTCTGCTAAGGAAAGCTCAAAGTCTTAGCTCAAACTTCCGGCATTTGCACCCTGCTTCGGCATGAATGGCAGTGTTGCAGCTTCATCTAGGTGGTGTGGTAACACGCTGGAATTCCATCCTCCACATGCTCCAACGATTGTGGCAGCAGTGTAATGCCACTATGCAGCATGGCCTGACTAGTGCGGACCTCAGGGTGTTGACCCATAGAGAGTGGAGCCAGGTGAAGGATCTCTGCACTATCCTTGGCAGTTTTGAAGAGGCCACCAAAATGCTCAGTCGGGACGATACCCTTGTCAGCAGGACCGTTCTGGTTATATTTTTACTGGAACAAGCGTTATGCACTCTGCGGCACCAGTTCCCAGCAGAGATGGAGGAGGAGGTGGATACAGAGCCTTACTCACCAGAGGATGTAGAAGGTCCGACTGTTTCTAAATTGTATAGGTCTTCTTTAGGCGGTAGTTCTAGGTCGAGGGCGGGTGCAGGATGGCAGTTTAGCTCACAGAGTAGAGCGCGTGAGGCTAGCCAGGGCTCTGGTGATGGTCAGGATGAGGAAGTGGAGGAGGATGAGGAGGCAGGAGTGGACACCATCGGTACTGATTACCCTACAGTGGTAAGAGGTTGGCACAGATTACAGGAAGAGGAGGAGGAGAAAGAGGAGGAAAATCCCGTTAGTGTCCCTCGATCCCGAGGAGGGCTTAGTTTCTACATTACCTGCAACATGATCCACGCATCAAGGCAATAAAAAAGAACAGCAAGATAAAGAGGCGGAGGGATCAATTTCAGTTTAAACTTTTTCTCTTGGCTGTGGCATAACCGCTTGCAGATGCGGAGCAGTGAGCTAGTTCTTTGTGAGGACTCCATCTGCAGAAAGAGGGAAGGGATTTCAACGCTAACACCCAGCTTTGCCGGAGACTACACAGGTTTTTTTTACAGTAGCGCTGAAAGCACAAAACAATCGCCATGCCTAAGAGAAAGGTCAATGACGCTGATGCTGGTGATGCCAAGGATAAGCCCAAGAGAAAGTCGGCACGGTTGTCAGCTAAACCAGCTCCACCAAAAGCCGAACCAAAGCCAAAAAAGGAAAAGGCAGCAGTAAAAGAAAAGTCTGAGGACAAATATGTTCCAGCAAAGGGAAAGAAAGGAGCGAAGAGTAAACAGACTGACGAAGCTAACAAAGAAGAAACTATGGAAGATCTGCCATCCGAAAACGGAGAGACAAAAAGTGATGAGGCCCCAGCATTCGATGGAGGAGAAAAGGAATCCAAATCTGAATTACCTACATCTGTTCAAGTCTTTTATCAGTGGTTCCTGTAACTCCCTTGTACAATTCAGAGGAATATTTTTATCATCTATTTTGTAAATGCAAGTTTTTTAGTACTTTAATTCTAGAAAACACATTTTTAAATAGGAGGGAATTTTTTTTAATTGTATTAAGTATTTTGGATTGCTATGCCCATCATATGCAGTTGTCAATTGTTTAGAAATTGCGATGAGGTGGTCCCTGAGCACGAGGAGAAGGGCGCGAGCCCAGTTTTTTTTTCTTACAAGACTGACAAATGCGTAAAAAAATTTGTAATTTTTTTTCCTTTTTTTGTGACCTAATGCCTCCTGCTATTTTACTAGAAGATTTCCTGACATGGCGTGGGGATGGCATAGCCCAGTGTTCTTATACTGGCTGACATGGATGACATTTTTTATTTGTCTTAACATTTTCACTGTTCTCTGTACCCATATTGTCTTGCATATAATTTTTCCATACTTATAATAAAAACCTCACTGGTGTTGGATTTCGCTCTAAAAAAAAAGTGATTACTGGATAGCCACCCTCCTTCATCCACAGTACAAAACAATAGAGTTTTTTGTCAAGGAGCCACAAAAACACTGATTTTTAGGAAGGCTAATTTTATTCTGCTTAGGGAGGCCCTAAACCGTATTGACTGGGACAATGTGTTTAAATATGGCAGAACAAATAATAAATGGGATTTTTTTGAAAATATCCTAGGCTACCACTGTGAGAGGTACATACCTTATGGTAATAAAATTATTAGAACCCGGAAAAACCCAATGTGGATCAACAGGGATGTAAAAGAGGCAATAAAAAACAAAAATAAAGCATTTCACCAACTAAAACAGGATGGTAGTGAAGAGGCACTAAGAAGCTATAGGGAAAAAACATAAAGTGTGTAAAATAAAGATAAAGGAAGCAAAGCTGGAGACGGAAAGACGTATCGCTATAGAAAGTAACACTAACCCCTACACCCACGTGTCCTAAGGGAGTTAAGTGATGTCATAGATAGGCCCCTATTCTTAAAATTTATGGACTGTCTAATAACGGGGTATCTACCAAATCAATGGCGCATAGCAAATGTGGTGCCAATAGACAAAAGGGGGTCAAAAAGTGATCCAGGAAGCTATAGGCCGGTAAGTTTGACCTCTGTTGTAGGTAAAATGTATGAAGGTTTTCTCAGAGATGCTATCCTGGAGTATCTCACTGAAAATAAATGTATAATGGGTTTATGAAGGATCGGTCCTGTCAGACAAATCTCATCAGCTTCTATGAGGAAGTCAGTGCTAGACAGGATCGGGGAGAGGCACTGGAAGTCATATATCTAGATATTTCTAAAGCATTTGATACATTGCCACATGAAAGGTTGGTAAAGATAATGAGTATGCTTGGAATGTGTGCAATTGGGTGACTGGCTCAGTAATAGAAAACAAAGGGTTGTGATTAATGGTACATACACGGACGTGCCTGAAACGCGTTAGTGTTTCTTTGAGGATGCCACTTTGTGTCCCTCCTTGTGCTTGCGTTTAACAACGATTTTAATCAGCATCTGAAATAAATTTCTATTTTTATATTTTCAAATACATTTTTGGCTGCTTCCTAATTCGCTGTCCCAATCTTTGGATTTATATATGTTGACTCTCTGTTGCTGGAGCAGGGGACGTGCGGAAGGACTATGGGCCAGACTGCTATATAGGTGAGCTGACATGCATATTGTGTGTTTTTTCTAAAATTAACGGTACATACTCTGACTGGATTGCTGTTACTATTGGGGTACCACAAGGGTCAGTAATGGGCCCTATCCTTTTCAACATTTTCATTAACGATCTTACACATGGATTGCACAGTAGAATATCGATCTTTGCAGACAATACTAAGCTCTGTAAAGTAATCAACACAATAGGGGATAATGTGTTATTACAAAGGGATCTGGATAAGTTGGAGGCCTGGGCAGGGAAATGGCAGATGAGGTTTAACACAGAAGGTTATGCACATGTGGAGGAAAAATCCATTACATGACTACATGTTAAATGGAAAAAGGCTGGGTAAAAGTGACATGGAGAAGGACTTGGGAATCCTGGTGGACAGTAAACTTAATTGTAGCAGCCAGTGTCAGACAGCAGCTGCCAAGGCAAATAGGATCATGGGGTGCATTAAAAGGGGCATAGAGGCACATGATGAGAACATTATTCTCCCATTATACAAGTCACTGGTTAGACCACACATGGAATATTGTGTACAGTTTTGGGCACCAGTGCACAGGAAAGACATTGTAGAGCTTGAACAGGTACAAAGGCGGGCGACAAAAATAATTAAAGGACTGGGTGGAATACAATACCCAGAAAGATTACCAAGATTGAGGTTATTTAGTTTAGAGAAAAGATGGCTTCGGGGGGACATAATAAATATGTTTAAATACATCAAAGGTCAATATAGAGATCTCTCCCAGATTTATTTATACCCAGGGCTGTATCTAGAACAAGGGGGCATCCTCTACGTCTTGAGGAACGAAAGTTTCTATATAAACATAGAAAGGGATTCTTTACTGTAAGAGCAGTGAGACTGTGGAACTCTCTGCCAGAAGAACTTGTCATGGTGAATTCACTAACAGAGTTCAAAAAGGGTTTGGATGCATTTCTGGAGCGTAATAATATAACAAGTTATAGTGTCTAGGATTCAGGAAAGGGGTCATTGATCCAGGGATTTTTCCGATTGCCAGATTGGAGTCGGGAAGGAATTATTCCCTAAAATGAGGTCAATTGGCTTCTACCTCATTGGGGTTTTTTGGCTTCCTCTGGATCAACACCTTAGCACAACAGGCTGAACTGGATGGACGTCTCGTCTTTTTTCGGCCTTACAAACTATCAAACAAAAGTGAGCAACTCCCTTCCACTTACAGAAATTGACAGTAAAATGCAGGATTTGAGACAATGCTCATTGACCAACTCGAGACTTTTGTGTCCTCTTCAAATTCTAATGTCACGGTGGAACAATATCAGCAACGCGGCAGCAGTAGAATGGCAAATAGCTGCAGCAGGCAGTGTGGCAGAACCCTACTGGATGACACTTGGCAATCGATTTTTACCACCTCACCAACGCCTGCAAGGTAGGGCAGCATTCAGACACGTAGAGACTGCCTTAAGACCATGGTCCATGACTACCTCAGTTTCAATATTGATGTTTTTGGACTTAGTCTGGACCCATTCAACTTCTGGGTGTCCAAACTGGATGAACAGCCTGAGCTTGCTCGACACACCATAGAAGTTTTTCCCACCCAGCAGCCAGCGTTATCTTGGAACGCACATTCAGCACAGCTGGCAGGGTGATAACTAACAAATGAATCCATCTTACCCCTGACAATGTGGATCATTTGACATTTATAAAAATGAATCAAGCGAGGATATTTCACCATTTTCTTGCCCCGGTTGCTGATGTCACTGACCAGTAAACTGTAGCACATCTTCTTGACAATGTGAAATACACATTTAAACTACACTACTTCTCATGTCTGCTCCCAAAATTGCCATCAGTCTAGATCTAGAATTGTATACAGTATTAATATAAAGATTTTAATATTTTTTTAGTTTCAGGTAGTTATCTAAGACTTTCTTGAAACCAATAAATGTTCCCGCTGTGACCAGCTTCTCAGGCTATTCCACAGATTTACAGTTCTCATGGTGAAGAAGGTTTTTCTCCTCTGGAGGTTGAATATTTTTTTTCTCTAGACGAAGGGAATGTCAATTTGTCTTTTGAGGGGGTTTTACATAAAATAGCTTGTCCCCATACTTTTTGTAGTGACCACTTACATATTTATATAAATTAACCCATTAACCCACCATGGTCAAAATAACGTGGCTCTTCGTTTTTTTCCCTCCTTGCTTTCCAAAAACCATAACTTTTTTATTTTTTCTATCTACATAGACATATGAGGGTTTTTATTTTGTCGGACAAAATGTACTTTCTGATGGTGTAATTTACCGTACCAGAATATACTGGGAAACTGCAAAAAAATTGGGGCGAAATGTGAAAAAAATGCAATCTTTACAGGTGTTTTGCTTTTACGGTATTCAATCTTCAGGAAAATTGATGTGTATTCTACAGGTCGATATGAATCTGCCAATACCAAATATGTATGGATTTCGTTATGTTTTGGTACCGTAAAATAATTCCAAACATTTTCTATTCTACACCTACAGACTTGAGTGAGGGTGCATTTGTTGTGGGCTGAAGTGTACTTTTTATTGCTACCAGTTTGGAATACATGGGACTTTTTTTATTAATTTTATTCCAATTTTTAGGGGACGTGAAATTATGAAACATAATTTTGGTGTTTGGATTTTGTTTGCTTCTACAGTGTTCAGCATATGGGATAAATTATATTTTAATAGATCAGACTTTTGCAGGCGCGGCAATACAAAACATGTAATTTTTTTTAAATTGCCTTAATCAGCAATGAGTTCCAACGTCGGGATGCAAGGCGACTATGGAGCAATCAGAGGCTTCCACAAGTGCTTTGGCTCCGCTTTCTGAGAAAGCCACTCTTGCATCACTCGGCTCCCGTTTCTCCGGCTCAGCTGTAGACAGTGATGCTCACTGGTATATACCGGTGAAGAGTGGGCAATATTCGGACAATTCTGACTGGTTTAGCTTGACGGGTTCATCTCTCTGCCTGGAAGCTCCAATGTCAGCCTCTCTCCATGATGGCGCCGGAACCAGAAGTCAGGTTCAGTGCTTTTAACCTCTCCTCATAAGATGCTCCATTCCCCTTATTAGTTTGGTTGCTCATCTTTGCACTCTCTCTATTTCCATTACATCCTTTCTATAAACTGGGGCCTTTCTCACGAGTCCATGCCTCTTTTAATACACGCCAGTATCCTGCTGGTCTTAGAGGTTCCATTACTATTTTCTCACAGGCCTTTAGGGAGGTTGGTGTCAGCAAATAATGCAGAAGCAATGGTCTTTTGCTAGAAGTAAAAGAATCAGAGCAGATCAGGCAAGGAAAAGGCTGGGTTGCCTAAGTGTAGGTGTAAGGTGCCCATCTGGCATGAAGGTTTTGTGTGGGGAATATAAGTTCTACATGCAAAAAGGGTCACATAAGCCACAAAGGTCAATGAATGCAGTCTACATTTAGGCAATAAAGAAAGAGGAATCCACGGCCAACAGTGGTGTGTTATATAAAGCCTTTTCTAAAAAGACCCAAGATTTCGTATCTTTGTGTCAGAACCAGTCAAAAATTCTGGCAATCATCAAAGCCACAGCAATAAACCAAGGATTCTGGCACAGTCAGTCCTTCATTGTTATATAGTTTGTGAGGCCGAAAAAGAAAGACGCTCATCGAGTTCAGCCTATTGTGCTATAGTGTTGATCCAGAAGGCAAAAACCACCATGAGGTAGAAGCCAATTGTCCTAATTTTAAAGAAAAAATTCCTTTCCGACTCCAATCTTTCTATCAGAATACATCCCTGGATCGACGACCCTTCTCCAGAATCCTAGACCCTATAACTTGTTATATTATTGCACTCTAGAAATGCATCCAGAATCTTTTTGAACTCTGTTAATGAATTTACAATGAAAAGATCCTCTGGCAGAGAGTTCCACAGTCTCACTGCTCTCACAGTAAAAAATCCCTTTCTATGTTTATGTAGAAACATTCTTTCCTCTTAGCGTAGAGGATGCCACCTTGTGCTCGATACAGTCCTGGGTATAAATAGATCTTGGGAGAGATCTCTATATTGAACGTTAATATATTTATAGATAGTTATTATGTCCCCCAAAGCTGTCTTTTCTCTAAACTAAATAACCATAATCTTGCTAATCTGTCTGGGTATTGCAGTCTACCCAGCCCTTTTATTATTGTGTACTCCATGTACTTGAACAGGTTTATCAAATTGAATTTTCATTTCCATGTGCATAACTTTGCATTTATCTGTGTTAAACCTCATCTGCCACGTCTCTGCACAGGCCTCCAACTTATCTAGATCCCTTTGTAATAAAACAATATCCTCTATTGTGTTTTTTACTTGATACAGAGCTTAGCATCATCTGCAAAGTTTGATATTCTACTGTGCAATCCATGTGTAAGATCGCTAATGAATATATTAAAGAGAATAGGGCCCAATACTGACCCCTGTGGTACCCCACTAGTAACAGGGATCCAGTCTGATAATGTACCATTAATCACCACCTTTTGTTTTTTATCACTGAGCTAGTTACTTACAAACCACTTGCAAACATTTACCCCCAGTCCAAGCATTCTCATTTTACTTACCAACCTTTTATGTGTTAGAGTATCAAATGCTTTAGAAAAATCTAGATATCTAGATGACATCCAATGCCTCACCATGATTCAGTCTAGAACTAACTTCCTCATAGAAGCTGATGAGATTAGTTTGACAGGACCGATCTTTCATAAACCCATATAGTTTCAAATGCTTTAGAAAAATCTAGATATATGGGGCGACATGTATGATTTTTGGCACTTGGACGCCAATTTTTAAGCGCATTATAATAATGTAGAATGCACCTGAATTTATGAACCCAGTCTACTGCAGGTCATAAATCAGGCGCATTCTAGTGCAAAGATGACAATTCTTCCATTCATAAATGTGTAGAAACGTATGGTTGTAATGTGCCCTACCTCCCCCACACTCCCCAACATCAGTCAGATTACAAAGTGCTGTGGGCGCTCTGAAATGTGCCTGATACTGGAGTGCAGCTCTTTGCAAATATAGCGAACGGGGCTGAAAAGACGCCAGACATCTGGCGCAGCCCCTTTCATAAATGTCGCCCATAACATCCAATGCCCCAACCAAATCCAGTCTAGAACTGACCTCCTCATGAAAGCTGATGAGTAGTGTTGAGCGATCGAGTCGATTATCGATTTTTGAGAAGATCAATTCGACGGTCGAGTCGATCTCGAGCCAGTCTTTGATCGCCATGTGAGAAGATGTACAGATTAATTTTTATACCTATACAGGTGAGGAGAAGCTGGAATTATCATCCATAACAGTAAACTGGATATGTGAAACAACTCAGTGAAGAAAATTTGGCTCTAAGAGTCACAGAAAAAAATTGAGAGGCTAGAATACTTTATTCCTTTCAATGGCTAACTAAAAAAAAAATGAGGACAGCGTAGCTATAGGTAGAGATGGGCAAATTTCCCGAAATTCGGTTCGTTCACTTCGCCGAATTTCCCGACAAAAAATAACTTCGTTCCGAATTACTTTGGGACGAATCACGTTAAAAAACAGTTATTTCCAGGCTGCACAGAGCCTGCAGGGTGCTATAGAACGTTGTGCCATGCTTAAATATGCAGAGGGAGCTTGGTTTGGTCTTCATACAATGTTGTGTTTTAGTATGACACGCACATGACTACCGCCGCTCTTAGAATCGCTTCACTTTAAAATTCCCTGGACACTTAAGAGGGCAAAACTGACCAAAAAACTGAGGGGGAATGTAGCCTGATAAGTCATGGCAGCGACAGCTGGAAAAAAAACAAGCTGAGGGCTCAGGTGGCAACATCAGTGACAGAGTGTGGAGGTGACGGCGGCAGCCACAGCAGCATGAGGTCAGAGAGTGGCACAATGACATTCTGGAGGTGGCAAAAACAGGAGTAGGCCAAAGAGTGGCACAATGACACAGTGTGGAGTTGACGGCATTAACAGCAGCAGCAGCATGAGGTCAGACAGTGGCACAATGACATTCTGGAGGTGGCAAAACAGTAGTAGGCCACAGAGTGGCACAATGACACAGTGTGTAGGTCACGGCAGCAGCCACAGCAGCAGCATGAGGTCAGACAGTGGCACAATGACAGAGTGTGTAGGTCACGGCAGCAGCCACAGCAGCGGCATGAGGTCAGACAGTGGCACCATGCCATTCTGGAAGGGGCAAAAAAAGGAGTAGGCCACAGAGTGGGACAATTACACAGTGTGTAGGTAAAGGAAGCAGCCACAGAAGCATCATGAGGTCAGACAGTGGCACAATGACAGAGTGTTGTAGGTCACGGCAGCAGCCACAGCAGCAGCATGAGGTCAGAGAGTGGCACAATGACACAGTGTGTAGGTCACGGCAGCAGCCACAGCAGCAGCATGAGGTCAGAGAGTGGCACAATGACACAGTGTGTAGGTCACGGCAGCAGCCACAGCAGCAGCATGAGGTCAGACAGTGGCACAATCACATTCTGGAGGTGGAAAAAAACAGGAGTAGGCCACAGAGTGGCACAATGACAGAGAGTGGAGGTCACGGCAGCAGCAGCATGAGGTCAGACAGTGGCACAAACACATTCTGGAGGTGGAAAAACAGGAGTAGGCCACAGAGTGGCACAATGACAGAGAGTGGAGGTCACGGCAGCAGCAGCATGAGGTCAGACAGTGGCACAATCACATTCTGGAGGTGGCAAAAACAGGAGTAGGCCACAGAGTGGCACAATGACAGAGAGTGGAGGTCACGGCAGCAGCAGCATGAGGTCAGACAGTGCACAATCACATTCTGGAGGTGGCAAAAACAGGAGTAGGCCACAGAGTGGCACAATGACAGAGAGTGGAGGTCACGGCAGCAGCAGCATGAGGTCAGACAGTGGCACAATCACATTCTGGAGGTGGCAAAAACAGGAGTAGGCCACAGAGTGCACAATGACAGAGAGTGGAGGTTGACGCGGCAGCAGCATGAGGTCAGACAGTGGCACAATGACATTCTGGAGGTGGCAAAAACTGGAGTAGGCCACAGAGTGGCACAATGACACAGTGTGGAGGTCACGGCAGCAGCCACAGCAGCAGCATGAGGTCATACAGTGGCACAATGACAGAGTGTGGAGGTGGGTGGCAATACCAGTCCCTGGTAAAGATGGTTGGTGGCAGATGGAGAAACTGTCAGCAAATGTGTGGCATCAGGCGGGTGGCGGCATCAGAATAGTGGCTGAGGCAGGTAGTTTAAACCCAGACTCATTTCATCACAGTTTGGGTGAGGCGTCATGGCTGATGATGTAGTCTGACGCCTAAGGCATTGGTGTGTGGAAATCCTGGCGATGCACGCCTGATTCATCTTGACAAAGGTCAGTCGTTCACATTTCCCTGACAAGCGGGTTCTCTTGGGGTAACGATGGCCCCAGCCGCACTGAAACACCCGCTCTGATGCCACACTACTGGCCAGGCAAGGACAGCTTCTCCACTGCAAACTCGGCAAGTTACGGCCACACAATCCAGTTTGGCTGCCCAGTAGTCAGCGGATCTTCTAACTGGGGTGGCAGAGTGCTGTCCAAGTAGGCCACCACCTGATGGTTCAGGGTTTGCTCCAGGTCCTGCTGCTGCTGCTGGCGACTGCCCTCCTCACTAGGCGGGTGAAGGAAGCTGCTCATCAGTGACTCCAGCTTAGGTTGCTGCTGATAGAGCTGGTACTGCTCCTACCCCCCCACCTTCCTCCAGCAGCCGCGCAGTAGTTCGTGAGCGCTGAAAAACCCCCCGGTCAGACCTGTCAGAGGAGGGACGATGCCGCACATAGGCAGCGGCCAGCTGACTACGGAGGATTTCCCTATAGTATTTGAGTTTGTCCTCTCTCTCAAGAGCTGGGAAAAAGGCTCCCATTTTGGACCTGTAGCGAGGGTCCAATAGGGTGGAGAGACAGAAGTCATCCCTCTGTCGGAGTGCTGACTATTCGGCTGTCACTAGCCAGGCAAATCAGCATGCTGCGGGCCATCTGCACAAGTGACTCCGAGGGGCTCCCTGCCTCCATCTCCACTGTATACTGCCACAGTGCTTGCGGGTCATCTGCCTCGTCTTCCTCATCTCCATCTACCTCCTCCAGCTGCTCCTGCTCCTCCTCTCTTGTCACCTGGGTAGAAAATCCACTCATTTCCCTAGAAAATGCTTCTGCTCCATGTAGGAATATATGTATTCTATATATATATATATTATATATATATATATATATATATATATATATATAATATATTTATATATATATATATATATATAATATATATATATTATGTATATTTCTGTATATCCCATATAAGCTAACATAGAGTAGGCTTCTTCAGTTTGGTAGGCCTTATAAATGAGATCAGGCTTGTTGTCTTTGTGTGCAATTGTAACATAGTCCTGTTTTGAATACTATATGTAGATTGGGGTACAACAGGACATTCCTTCTTTACTGAAATACAAACATCACTGTCATTAACACTCTAGTGGGGCTTTTGTATAATGCCAGACTTCTAGTCTCCGCACCTTACAAGATATCACACGGCCTTTGTATTTCAGGGAGAAGGATTGTTTACAACAAACAAATGTAAACTAATCCTTTTGATTAGTTTTACATTATCCAATCAGACGACTCTCCATGTTAGCTAATGTGGAAAAACTGTATAAAGGTTGTTAATGTAGGGAGTAATGTAGGGATGGATGGAAGGATGGATGTATGGATGAATGGAGGTAACATCTTGGTATTAAGGTACATTCATCCATAACCTTCTAGAAAAGAGTTGTCATTATTGCTGTGTGTTGGGCCTGAAATCTGAAATAAAGGCTTCATCTCTGGAAAAGAACCGAGGTTGTCTGTCCTGGAATTTTACCTGGTGGTGGTGAAAAGTGGACACGTTCTATAGCTTTGTTATAAGGGCTATAGAGCGGTATATACTTCATCGATCCTGAAGATCCGTATGAAGATTATATATAACAACATTTTGGTGCCGTGACAAGTGACCAGAAGAAGCGGAAGGATTGGACCCAAAAGTGCTGTGACCCAAAGTCTGCGGTGACGTAGGAGTCTGTGCCTGTTTCAGCAAGTGACGACCCAGAAGGAAGTTTGGACCCCACATTTTAAGACTCTGGTGCCAAAAGGCTAGTGAGTATATTTATTTTATTCTCTATTATCTGTATTTTATTTTAGGATGGCTGTAAGCATGTCTAGTGGGGAAGTTATTGTAAATGGTAATAGGGCTTGTAGTTGGCTGTTAAATTATATAAAAAGCCATGGTGGACCTTATGAGATCCCACAGGAATGTAGGCAGTCATGGGATGCCATGAAAAGTTTCCTTAATGAGGAGGCTTTTGATAAGAGGATAACAGAGAAAAAGTGTAAAGGAATTGTGGTGCAGAGTTTGTTGTCTTATAGTATTAAAATGATGGAAGTTATTAAAGAAAAAGACAATGTAATTAAAGAACAGGTAGAAAAGTATGAAGCTTTTCAGAAAGAGATGAATGATAAAATGTCTGACCTTAGATTGCATGCAGTGACAACTGGGGAGGCTCTGCTTGCAAAGGCTAAAGTGTGTGAACATTTAACTGAGGAAAATGAGGAATTGTCAGTAAAAATACAGAGTGTAGAGACGGAGCTGGTAGAATGTAAACATGCAACTAACATTGTGTTTGACAAATTGGCTGAAAAATTTGTTGTAAATCATATAGACAAAAATCTAACCACTACAATTGTTAATGATCAAAATGTGCCGGCAGCTCCTACTACTACAACCACTGTATTAAATACTGATAACACTGCAGAAGTGCAACTTGTCAGTAAACAGTTAAAGCCTCAAGAGATGGATGTCATTGTTAGAGAAATAGGACAGGTCCCACGCCATGATATCAATAGATTCATGAAATGGTTCTGTGATTTGCAAAGAGTGAGAGAAACTTACAATTTTACCAGTGTTGACATGGACAGGGTTTTACAAAGGGTAGCAGGAAATGGATTATGGGTGAGAATCGTGCAAAATTGTGGACAGCAGAGGAGGACAAAAGATATTATTAGGGAGTTGTTAAAAGCTCTGTATGGGGTTGCTTCCAATTTATCTTTGTCTGGTAAGGTTAGGCAAATGAAGCAAGAGTGTCCTTATGAGTTGTCTGATAGGATTGCTACAGTAATGAAATATGTACTCACGGGTAATCCAGGTTTTGAAAATGGTAGTTTGGTTCATAGAGTGATGCTACTAGAAGCTTTGGATAGTGATGTAAGGGATGGGATTTTGTCTGTAACTCCAGATCCATGTGATATAAATGACATTTTGTTTAGAGCTGATAATTTTTGGAAAAGGAAGAACAGAGAGGGAAGTTTTGCAGTAGATGCAGCCAAGATATTTAGAGTTGAGGGGCAGAACAGGAAAGAAAATGTTAATTTCCAAAGACCTCAGACAGGAATGGTCTCTACCGACCATAACAGGCAGAGAGAGAGGAGACAATATGATAGAGATAAGTCTCCCAGATCTTCTTGGATCCCATTTCATGATATCAAGCATGAAAGAGATAAATTAAAAGAAGAATTAACATTATTGAAAACTGAACGTGCTCAGTTACAGGGAAGAGCGGAAAAGGGTGAAAAGAGTTAAATATTCTTAAAAATGGAGGAAGTTCATCTCCCACCCTAACACATTGCTAAAAAGGTTGTTGAATATTCCCTCCGCTCACCCTGCAATATTGTAATTTGTTGTCTTCTTTCCATTGTTGAACATCATTGTATGGTTGTGTTACAGTGTGAGACCTACATAGATTCAAATAGACTATTTGCTTCTGACAATAAGAAACCTGTTTACAGTGTCACTGGACATTCCTAAAACTGCCTTGGGGCTCCTTTGTGCATAGTAGGAAATGCAAATAAGAGGAGAGGAATAAGGTGTGATACTTGTCAGATTCAAGTAGCTATTAGGATGAATGACATTTGTGTCCCACATGTTAAATGAAAGCATTAGTATGAACTTTATCTAAAATGTTTGGCAAGCACTGTCTTTCAGGTCCCAAAGAAGGAGAGAAAAAAAAATAAAGAGGAAAAGAAGTATAATTGTATTGGGTGTAAACATCTGCAAGTGGGGGAGTGTGTTCTATGAAAAGAAAATAGTCATATTGATGAAAAGCATCAAACATCGTGATAAGAAGTTTTGTGTCAATGAACCTTTTTTGCTACTTAAGTCTATGAACTATTCAACATCCTCTTTGTTCTATGGACTATTTCTTTACCATCGTTATGTGTTTATTGTTAAATTGTTTGTTATTGTTTGCCATTATTTAATATTTCAGAGAGTGGCCCAGAGACAATGATAATGTGGTTTAAGTCTGTTTTGCAAACCCACTTAAACTTGTTTTTGGATGCTACACAAGGGCTTAATTTTAGGAAAGTATCAAAAATGGGATCTGGGTACTGATATTTTATCAGGACTCAGATTGGGAATATTAATTTGGAATAGGTCAGACTTAGAATGTAGGGACCAACATTTTGTTAGAGGGTTGGTGCAAATACTAATTAAAGAGGGAAGAGTGGATTTTGGCACTCTAGCTGAAGTGAAAATTGATATTCAGGACATTCACACAATTGCTGCAGATTTGCAGGGTATTCAAAGGTCTGTGAATGCACTGAATGATTCACTTAGTCATAATAATGTGTCCAAAGCTATGGTTTGTGGTATGATAGGGAACTTACTGAACAATCACCTAAGTCTAGGATTCCAGGAACTTAAAGATGAGGATGGTCAAGAATAATGGATTGAACTGAACTGTAAACATTTGGCTCTTGTATATTTTTGACAATTGACATTCCTATATGGACTGCATTACCCACCCCTGTTTAAAAGGTGATTGTGCTTGGAAAACTTGAAGTGAACAATGGCATTTCTGTACACTTTCTTCTGCAAGAACAAGCTTCTTATCAAAGAGGTCCAAGTGTGGAAACCAATAGAACCCAACTGCTGCGAAAGACATGAACAGACATGGCTGTGTTCCTGTACGCCAGAACAGCTGGATAAAGTAGATGGTTGTGCTGCTACGCATGCTGGAAGCTGTCTAATCCAACTGCAAAGACCCAACCCGGGATGGAAAAGAATAATCCATGGAGCTGGACCAAAAGTCTGCGCTTTGGGGGTACCTTCATTTACTTGGCAACAGAAAGTTCAGTGCCAGGCACCTCTTACAGGGTGATGTGTGATTTTAACTCATGGACTGATGACAATAGGAGGAAAGCTGTGAGAGCCAATGTGAACTTCAAGCAAGTATCTATGGACATTGTTTAAAATGATTTAGGTGATTGAGAGGCCATAGAAAATACCACCACTTATGATTGAGTTGGACACATTATTAAAGAGGAGTGATAGGAAGATTATAGAATTACAATGAGCCCTGGTGCAGCATTCCATATAAAATATATACTTATTTAATGTTAGCAAATGTCAACCAGTATGAGTGTTTTGTGCTGTGAATGGATTCAGAGTAGAACCGATTCAAGTGGGGGAGTGTAGGAATATATGTATTTTATATATATATTATGTATATTTCTGTATATCCCATTAACATAGAGTAGGCTTCTTCAGTTTGGTAGGCCTTATAAATGAGATCAGGCTTGTTGTCTTTGTGTGCAATTGTAACATAGTCCTGTTTTGAATACTATATGTAGATTGGGGTACAACAGGACATTCCTTCTTAACTGAAATACAAACATCACTATCATTAACAACTCTAGTGGGGCTTTTGTATAATGCCAGACTACTAGTCTCCGCACTTTACAAGATGTCACAAGGCCTTTGTATTTCAGGGAGAAGGATTGTTTACAACAAACAAATGTAAACTAATCCTTTTGATTAGTTTTACATTATCCAATCAGACGACTCTCCATGTTAGCTAATGTGGAAAAACTGTATAAAGGTTGTTAATGTAGGGAGTAATGTAGGGATGGATGGAGGGATGGATGTATGGATGAATGGAGGTAACATCTTGGTATTTAGGTACATTCATCCATAACCTTCTGGAAAAGAGTTGTCATCATTGCTGTCTCCTGTCCGCCTGGATCCTCAAAAAATCGTTAATGGCCTTTCTCTGTTCATACAGTCGGTCCAACCTGTGCAGGCTGGAATTCCAACGGGAGGAAACATCGCATATCAGAGTGTGTTGGGGGAGGCTGTTCTGCCGCTGCAACTCGAGGAGGGTGTTCATGGCTTTGTAGGAATGGATGAAGTGCATGCACAGTTTCCTGGCCATTTTCAGAATCTTCTGAAGATCGGTGGAAGACTTCAGGAACCTTTTCACAACCAGATTGAACACGTGCGCCATGCAGGGCGCATGGACCATCCCTCCTCGGTGCAGCGCGGACACCATGTTCCTCCCATTGTCCGTCATCATGGTTCCGATTTGCAGTTGGTGCGGAGAAAGCCACACATCGATTTCTTGCTGCATGACGCGGAGCAGTTCCTCCCCTGTGTGACTTTGTTTGCCGAGGCAAGCCAGGTGTAGAACTGCGTGACACCGCTGTGCCCTACACATGTGGTATGATGGAGCAGTACTTGTGGAGGCTGAGATGGTGGTGGTGGAGGAGGAGGAGGCGGACATTGGCGCAGGAGCCGCAGTTTGAAAACGTGGAGGAGAAAGCGCCGTCTCCTGTCCAAGTTGTTGGTGTGCCTGGGCAGGAAGCACATTCACCCAGTGGGCCATAAAGGACATGTACTGGCCCTGACCGTATTTATAGCTCCAGATGTCCGCACTGCCGTGCACCTTGGAACAAACTGATAAGCTCAAGGACTGGCCCACCTTCTGTTCTACATATTTATTAAGTGCTGGTACTGCCTTTTTGGAAAAGAAATTACGGCTTGGAACTCTCCATCTCGGCTCGGCACAAGCCATTAGTTCTCTGAACGGTGCAGAGTCCACCATTTGGAAAGGGAGGGACTGCAGTACCAACAACTTGGACAGGAGCACGGTCAGCTGCTGCACCTAAGGATGGTTGGACGCATACTGTTGTCTCTTTGCAATCGCCTCGCTGAACGACTGCTGGCGCCATGAGTAGCGAGGAGCAGGAGCATCTGGACCGGGAGATGATGTCAAAGAGAAACAGCTCCCTTCTGCAGAGGTGGTGGAGCCTTGACTGGCTGCAATGGCATGCGTGCCACTGGGCGCTGCTGCTGCCGCTGCGGCGGCAGGATGGACCACCACATCTGAGCCACGTTTCTCCCAGGCCACCGGATGGTGACGCTGCATGTGTTGACGCAGGGCTGTGGTGCCAACGTTAGCTCCCTGGCCACGCTTCACTTTCTGCTTACAGATTCTACATATACCCCTATTCGGCTCCTCCGGTGTCTTAGCAAAGAACTGCCACACCGCCGAGTATCGGATTTTACCGCCAACGCTCCGCACTGAGTGACTACTGCCGCCGCTGCCTCGCTGAGCCCCTGTGCCGCTACTTTCTTGGACCTGCGAAGCGGGTTTTTTACCCTGTGGCCGCTTGGCTCCCGACCTCACACTGCTGCTATCCTGCTGATTCACGGCCACACGACCCACTTGCTGGCTGCGCCGCTGCCTGACGCGCAAGCTGACACCCTCTTCTCCTGACGATGATGAAGCCCTTGCCTCACCCGGCTCCCAAGTGCGGTCGGCTACATCATCATCTATTTGTGTTTCATCGTCACTGCTGTCCTCATCACCGGTCTTGGTATGCAGAGGCTGACCCCTCACAACATGACCTCCCATGCCACTCTCAACATCTATACTTTGCCGCCTACTGCAAGAAGCAGGGGATATTGGCCTCATTTCTTCGCTGCCAAGTAGCTGCTGACTGCCCTCCTCAAATTGTTCATCCTCGCTATATAGTGGTGCTGAGCCCAGTCACATAGTAGATCTGTGGCTGAAGGAACTGGATGGGACAGAGGCGGGTTGAGGACAGGTGAGGGCCGCTGACCCGCTCCCAGGCCATGCCAACTAAGGGTTGTGTCTGACGTTCCCACCGACTCTTGGCTGGGGTTGTCAGATGTCATCTGGGAGGAAGTGGATGACCTAGTCAACCAATCAAGAACCATTGGGTTGCTGAACAACACACGGCCGCTAGATGATAGCGGCAGTTGTGGCCTCACCGAGTGACCCCTGCTGCGACGTCCCCTTGCTGTGCTGCGACCTGGGCCTGGAATGTTTGTGCCTCTGCCACTCACAGGTGAAGAGCCTGCCACCTCTCTGTCTGACATACTGTTTGTTCTAAAATGTACAGACACTGTTTGATGAAGATATCTGTATATGATAAATACACACCCTGTATTTGACGCCAAATGAACCCAGTAACAAGCTTGGTAACCCTTGGATATAAATTGCGCTCCACAAATGGGCAGGAAAAATTGACTTGTATGTGCTGTTTAAAAACTCTGTGTATTTTACTGAATATAAAAGCACAAACAGGCTTAATTAACCTTCGGATATGAATTATGCTACAGAATTTCTTCTGTGGCGGTGAAAAACAAAGTTTCTTTTACTGAGTACAACTGCAGAACAACGCTTAATTAACCCCTGGATGTAAATTGCGCAAAAGAATTGAGCAGCCACAAACTACTAGCTTTGTAGCGTGTTACAATTGCGTGTTTTCTACGCCACACAACAAGAGATAAAATTGTAATTAACCTTTGCTTGTGAATTAGGCTACAGGAAAAATGTATATATTTTGGCGGTGAAAATGGCGGTTTCTTGGAGTCACCACAGCTGAATAACAACGCTTAATTAACCCCTGGATGTAAATTGCGCCAAAGAATTGAGCCACCACAAACTACTAGCTTTGTAGCGTGTTACAATGCGGTGTTTTTTTACGCCACACAACAAGAGATAAAATTGTAATTAACCTTTGCTTGTGAATTAGGCTACAGGAAAAATGTATATATTTTGGCGGTGAAAATGGCGGTTTCTTGGAGTCAGCTGAATAACAACGCTTAATTAAACCCTGGATGTAAATTGCGCCAAAGAATTGAGGAGCCAAAAATGAAGTGGTATTTGTATTGTAAAGACGCTGTTTCTTTAAATGAATAGAACAGGAACTGGCTTAGATCCCCCTTGGGTATTCAATATGCTGTGAGCAGATAGGATTTAAATGTATATGCAGCTGCAGTGGACGCACACTGGATTTCAGATCCAATACCCAAAAAAATTAGAAATAGAACGTTTAGAGAAGCAGTCTCTGAGACAAGCTGAGACACCCCACAAAAATCGCTCTGTAAAAATCAGTTCTTCAGTAACAATCAGCCGCGGCAGCACTTCCCTGATCAGTACAGTGAGAGCGGTATGAGCTCCCAGCGTCGCGCCCGGACTTATATAGTGCGGTGACGTCACAGAATCCCACCGGTCTCTGATTGGCTTCATCTCTGCACATGTCATGCAGGCTATGCCCTTCTTCCTCCCAGAGTTCTTTGCCCCATGTAACGCCATGTGCTCGCAGCCATTTTATCAATGAAAAGTCCACTTCGTTCACCCGAAGTACACCAAACTTCGACTTCGTTCAGGACCGAAGTTTTCCTGAAATTCTAAACGAATTCCACTTCGTTAGAATCAATTCGCCCATCTCTAGTTATATTATGGTCACTATTTCTAGGTGCCCCTCAACCTGACCCTTTGTTACTCTCTCAGGTCTATTAGTGAATATTAAGTCTAGAGGGGCCTTTCCTCTAGTCGGTTCATGCACCATTTGGCAAAGGTAATGATCATTAGTTATTGACAAAAACCTGTTTCCTTTATGAGAGCTACAGGTTTCATTTTCCCAATTTATGTGTGGGTAGTTAAAGTCGCCAATAATAACAACCTCATTCTGATTAGCCGCCTCATCTATTTGCTTGAGGAGTACATATTCCTTGGGTTCTGTTATATTTGGGGCCTATAGCAGACCCCTATTAGGATTATATTATTGTTGTTACACCCATGTATATTCACCCATAATTATTCCACATGTTCATTTCCTGTATCTATATCTTCCCTCAGTGTTCAGACAGGATTTTACATAGAGACAGACACCTCCGCCCTCCCGGTGTTTACGATCTCTTCAAAATAGACTGTAACCCTGTAGGTTAGCCGCCCAGTCATAGCTTTCATCCAGCCATATCTCAGTTTTCCCCAGTATGTCATATTTTTCTTCAGCAATTAATAATTTTAGTTCATTTATTTTGTTGGTCAGACTCCTGGCATTGGTCAGCATGCAATTCAGAGATTTTTCAGTTTTTTTTTTCTTTTTCCCTCTTCTTTTTAATTATTGCTACACCCCCTCCCTCCACTCCAGCCCCTGTTTTATTCCTAATTCCCAGCTCTCTATCTTTACTATCTTGCATGCTATCTTTGTAGTCATTGTAGGTCATGGTATTGGTACAAATTATGCAGCTAGAATTTCTATATCTACAAATATTGATATTTTGTTTATGGAATACTTCTATCATAATCTGTTGCATATTATTTGTTAAGCATATTGCTCTCTATATATAAGGAAGCAATTCATGACATTAGTATATGGAAGCTATTATCTAGAATATGGTTTTCTTTTCTATGTTTGGAGGGAGGTGGTAAATTTTGTACTCCGTGAATATGTAAAGTAAAAATTTGTTATTAATAATAAAAAAAATTATTCAATTAAAAAAGTGAATTGAGGATTTTGTAACATCCAATAAAGGGCGCTTGGGCTGTCATCTCTTGTCCCATAATGCTTTGTGATATGCAGATGCCGTGGGGTGCAAAAGGCAATTTCAAACCGCAACACACCTATATTTTGCTCTCACCAAGGAGAGATCCTCCTCTTTCTAAGCAACTCACTGCCTCACACCCAGCCTGCCAGCAAGCTCAGCTCTGCAATGAAGAGGGGTAAAAACCTGAAAACAGCTGTCTGCAGATGAGCAAAACTGTCTTGGCTTGAATTTATTACACTTTCAAAGACTCAGTGAATTGATGATTTGTAACATCCAACAGAGGGTGCTTGAGCTTTTAGCTCTCCTCCCATAATGCGTTGTGACATGCTGATGCCCATGTGGTGCAAAAAGGCAAATTCAAATCTCCCCACACCAATATGGTGTTCTCCCCGAGGAGAGATCTCCCCTTTCTGAGCCACTCATTGCCTCCCACCAAGCCAGCCAGCAAGCTCTGCTCTGCACTGAAGAGGGACAAAAACCCTGAAACATCTGTCTGCCCATGAGCAAAACTGGCTTGGCTTGAATTCTTTTCACTTTCAAAGACTCAGTGAGTCAAAAGTGAATTGAGAATTTGTAACTTCCAATAGAGGAAGCTTAAGCTTTCAACTCTCTTCCAATAATGCCTTGTGATATGTTGCCATAGTATGACAGATGTAACTTTTTTATTTTTCTATATATGGAGCTGATTAAGTGCTTTTTTTGAGGTATGAGTTGACATTTTCTTTGTTACCATTTTGGAGTTCATAGAACACTAAGTGTTTTTTATCAACAATTTTGGGAGGTGAGATGAACAAAATATAGTAATCCTGGAAGTGTTTTTGATCTTTTTTTTTTTTACAGCAGTTAAAGTTTATAAGCAGATTTAATCGATTAACGTGTTATTAAATTTTTTATTTATTTTATTTTTGTGTATGGCACTGTATAGTGGCTTGCTTTTTTGCAGGATGATTTAACATTTTCATTAGTACCATTTAGGGGGGACATGTCTCTTTTTTAATTGCCTTTACATTAATTTTTTGGGAAGTAGGATGAAGAAAAGTCATGTAATCCTGTAATGGTAAAAGGGCGGTGTTTATGTTTTATTTTATATGTGTATGTGTTTTTTAATGTATTGTTTTAACAATTTTTTCACATTTTTTTTTTTTTTTTAACATGTCCCTCAGAGCATGGCCAGGTGTGGTGACATCAGTGAAAACCCAGAAGCCTTTGTTAGGCTTCTGGGTCATCATGGCAATATGGCAATTTGCGGGAACCCCTATGATGTAAACTTATGTCAAATGTAGGAAAGGGGTTAAAATATTCACCAAAATACTCACCACACGTCTAAATAAATGGCTCATATAACTAATCCACAAAGATCAAGTAGAGTTCATTCCATTAAGACAGTGGGAAACAACACCTAGCATATCATTGACCTTAATGAATTTTCTTACCAACGGCAAGAAGAAGTGAAGTAGTTGTTGGATACAGAGAAAGTCTTTGACAAGCCTGCACACACCACTGCCACCTTGTTGTGATGGAAACCTGTCAGGGTTTCCTCAGCCAGTGCAGGATACATTTCAGGGTTCTAGCACATCAATTTACTAACGATCGAACCAAGGTTGCTTTTATTACCAGCCTGCTCTCTGATAAAGCGCTGGCCTGAACCACTACCACTGGGAACAAGGGGACCCGTTAACAGCTAACCTGCAAGATTTCCTTGGTACCTTTCGCAAAGTTTTTGAAGAACCTGGGTGTGCTTCCTTTGCTGCAATACACCATTAGGTTTCATAACCTAGCCTCAAAATTAGCCTGGAATAATGAAGCTCTGGTGGCAGCTTTTTGGAAAGGCTTCACAGGACGGATCAAGGATGAACTAACCGGTCGTGATCTTCCAGCTTGTCTAGACAACTTTATCACTCTGGCCACCATAATCGATATTCTATTCACTGAATGGCAACGAGAGCTCTGCCAGCAAAGGAACGCACATATCTGTCTTTCTTCTGAAGACCTCTGCTGCCTCCTCCTGTGGTTCTATGCAAGTGAAGATTCACTTTCCTGAAGAACGCACAAGCAGATGCACTCTGAATTTGTGCATTTACTGCTGGGCAAGGAGCGCTTCCTAAGAGCCTACCCAGTCTGTCCATGAAGCTCAAGCACCTAAGCTTCGTAATAGGTCACCTTCGGTGACCTCCTCTCAATGCCTGAACATGTCAGCAACCCTCTACTTTCCATCTGGCATGAGCTGCATGGTCTCTGCCTGTATGGATTCGTGCTCGGTAGAAAAATACATTCTGGTGTCTCCTGACTACAAGTGTCTCTTCTGGATTAGCCTGTGGTTATTTCCTCACTGGCTCTATTCAGTACCATACTGAGACCCTGAATACAGGTTGGTGCACTACACAAGGAGGAGATTGCCTTCTAAGTCCTTCCACGCTCCACTTGTGTGATCCTTCTGTGTCTCTCTTGGTTGGAAACTCATGCCTCAGTACTCGACTGGAAAATAGGCAAGTTCTCCCGTTGGAGTATGCAGTGTTACTTCCTGTGGCTCTTGCCATTTCGTCCAGTGCAACCGGTTTCTCAGCTCTCCCAACAGACTCTGCTTCCTGAACTTACCATCCAGTGGAAGAAAGCAGTTTGACATAGAGTCATCTGCACACTCGTGTGACATTTCGGAGATAGGCATCCCCACTCCACTTTTATAGGGAAGCAAACCCAACTCCTACATATAAAATTAAAAATATTCCAAACAATAACCAATAGTGACTATTACATTATTACTATAATTTAAAAAATCAAGGGATCATAAGTTCTAGAGAAATGCATGATAACTGAGGTTCCCATTTAACCCTGTGGGTGCCTGGGTGTTCAGATTGAATATCCAAGCAACCTCTCTTTGCAGCAAATGTTCACTGAGCAATACATCATTAGCAACACTAATTTCCTCCAATATACTCCAGTGTAATTCATGGCTGGAATGTCCTGCTTCATAGAAATGGCAAGCGACTGTAGTTTCGCCATATTTCTTTTGCACAATTTTTTCTGTTTTTTCAATTTTTTCCACTTTATCCATAGTTTAAAAAAATTACTGTGTTTTCTATCTACACATTGCTGAACAATGTTCAAATGTGTTTTTATATTTGTTGCCGTCAGCCCTATGTAGGCTTTGCCACAAGGACACAAGCATATATTTCACCTGTTTGGAATAACACGTGTGAAAACCCTTGATAAATACCTTGGTACGTTTTGGAGGATGGGAAATATATGATCCCCTGATTATTAAGGTGCAATTCTGGCACTGTAGGCACAGATTTGTCCGTGTTAGTTTTGCAGCTAATCCCATCTGTCTTGTTTGTAGTGGTTGACTTCTAAGGTCAGAAAACATTATTATACTACCTATAGTGCAGCCTTTACAATAACTAAATCATAGGATTTCTTTAACCCCTTAATGACCCTGGACATATGAGTACGTCCCAGGGTCGCTAAGGGGCTTTGTAGCGGGATCGCTAAATCAATGAGACATGGTGCTGCACACCATTCCTCACTGCAATTGGGACACAATTGGCGAGATCGTTGTGTCCTTGTCGCTGAACATGGCAGCTGGAAGCCTTGTGAAGGCTTCTATCGCTGCCGTGTTTTCAATTTCACCACTTCTGGCCCCAGGCAGAAGTGGGGAAACCGTCATCTTTGTACACCCTAATACACTGTCTATACAATGCATTAGGCTGTATAAACGATCAAGCCCCCTAGTGGTGAAGCGCCCTATGGGGACTCAAAGATAAAGTAAAAATAATATAAATAAATGTTTTAATGTGTAAAAACTAAAAGTTTGAATCACCCCCTTTTGCCATTTTACAAATAAAAGATCAAATAATAAAAAATTTACGTTTGCTATCGCCGCATCTGAAAAAGTCCGATCTATTAAAGCTTAAAATGATTCTTCCCATATTCTAAACACTGTAGAAGAAAAAAATTCCAAATTCCAAAACTGCAGTTTTTTTGGTCATTTTATGTCCCCTAAAAATTGGATTAAAAGTGATAAAAAAGGTAGCATGTATTAAAAACTGGTACCAATAAAACGTACATTTCAGTCCGCAAAAAATGCGCCCTCACTGAAGTCTGTTGGTGTTAGTAAAAAAAAGTTATTGGTCGCAAAAAAATAGTGCCGCGGTGCAAATTTGAAAAATAGAAATTGTTTGGAATTTTTTTTACGGTACCAAAACATAACAGAAACCGTACATGTTTGGTATTGCCGGATGCGTATCAACCTGTAGAATACATATAACACATAATTTTTACCGGAAAGTGAATGCCCTAAAACAAAACCCTGCAAACATGGCGAGAGTACAAACAGAGATGTTTGTTGGTGGGGACCATTCTTTTTTATTTCTACATCAAGGTAGTGGATGATATCTCTGTCCCTAGTAATGGATATCTGTATTACAGGATGACAATCATTCAAGAATTCCAAAAACATAAATAGACTCCAAAGGACCAAGACGTCATCAACATAATGGTACCATGCTCTGATATATGAAAGAAACTGTGAGGGGAACACGTTTTTCAAATGCACTCATGTATATATTTATGTTGTTGGGGGCCACTAGCAGAGGAATCAGGGGCCTTTAAGGAGGAATGGGTAGATCCTCGGTCCAAACCAGGGACCGCGGCATTGATCATGACAGTTGCATCCTCACATAGGGCTTCTCTAACTGATGACTAAAAGTGGTTATGAAAGTTGTATTTGATTCTTTGACAACTTTTTTCTGCTTTTTCCTACATTTGGTTTGGGTAATCTTATTTGCACAGTCCAGTAATTGTCTGTAATACCCACGTTTTTTTAGTCTAACAGTGAAATTGATTTACTTTTTCTTTTCAGGTTTGCAAGGTGGAACAGTTTCTCAGAGAATATTTTAGCTAGTATTTAATGATTAACAGTCACTGTTTAGAAGTACTGTACTGATGTGCGCAGTAAAGTCCGCTGTAGTTAGCAAAAAAAGAAAAAGAAATATGGTAACTATCTCTATAATCGCATCTGAAAAGCAAACTGACAATCATCATACACCTAAAAATAACCAATAGGTAAGTATCAGAATTTTGCATTACTATATAGAATTAAAAAAAAAAAAAATAGAAGTATGCTCTTGAATGCAGCACCAGACATAACAGATACTAATGTCAGTTGTGAAATATCTGTTAATTTGCCTAGTCAAAAACACAAATCAAAAGACATATAAGGAAGAGAACAAAGCAGATCAAATTAGACTATTGAAAATATTTTTTAATTTTTTTAATGCAATACAATAGCAACATATAAGCAAAAATGCAGAAATGTGAAAGTATCTTTAATACTAATGTGTTTTACATTCATTTTTAGAAAGGACAGTATTCAATTTGTATAGGTAAGGAAAATACAGCTATGTTCAGTTTCTCCATGATAAATAACTTGAGTGGGTAAAGTACTATAAAATAGAGAAAATATAGCTGAGAAACCTCCCAGTGATTTTGCATTGAGGCTCAGGGTCTACAAATTAAAGGGGTTTGCCGGGTTTCTTAAAAAAAGGGAAAACAGATTACGGTAAATAAAACACTATGGCACTTAATTCCGGACTTTGCTTGGATACTGCCAGCAGGTGACTACAGTAAACAATTACTGAACTTAGCAGTCACGTGCCATAGGGCCTGACATATTAACTTTTTAAGCAGTTATATCAGTAGAACAGCATTTGACCGGTGAGGCCAGTGATAGGCTGTTAGCTTGCTAACAGAGGCTGCTATGGAATGACAAAGCATATGTACTAGATCTGCAGGGGATTGAAGCGACAGATAGTGTGGTTTGTTTTGTATTTTTATAACTAGTTTTTGTTTGTTTTTAATTTGAAGAAGCCAGACCACCACTCTACTAATTATTGTGCCGTACTAATGAAATCTTTTATGTAATTATAAGCTATATAAATTACTATGAAATGTAAATTAAACAATGTACTGTCATGTACAGTTATTTTCTAGTGAGCTAAAAAATTAAATTGAGAAAAAGTCAACTTTGATTTCAGAAGCTATTTGACCTAATTCTGTCTTTTGCGTAGGAGGATATTTTGTCATTACTGTTTCATCTGTTTTGTTAAATGAAATTTTCTGGAATATGCTAAATTACAGTTTGTTCCCCTATTTACCATTATCACAGCTTTTATATCGTGAGCGGAGTACACATGTATTTGTTATAGTTATATAGTCTGAAATTTAAATTAATAAAATAAAAACAAATAACAATTAGTCATTTGACTTAGGAATGTCTGAGAGGTGATGAAAAAAATGGCTGACCATAAACACATTCTTTTTGGTTAGCATTAAGTTGTTTTTTCATACGGTGCATGGTGTCACGGACATCCTCTTTTGACAGGTTTAAGGGCAGTTGACGAGCTAATCTTACAGCTTCCCCCTAAATAGAAAAAAAAAAAAACAATTACTTGAAACATCAATATTCTTTAATCCTTTATTGATCAGTTCTATGTGAGCCTTAACAACCAAAAATAGTTTTTATCCTCTTTATATTTCTACTGTTTACCGTGTAGTAAAAATAATATGTTAATTGTATTCTAAGGTACAAATAAAATTAAAAACAACTACCCATAGCTTGTAAGTTCATGTAACTTTATGGGGACTTGTTTCTTACAGGATACATTGTGGTTTTATTACTATTATTTTGGGGTACAGTTAACTCGACATTATGATCAGATTGGTTGTAAAAAAAAAAAAAAACAATTATATGTATTTTATAATTAAAAATTATTAGCTATTAAAACATTATTGAATATTAAAGGCGATTAACTATTTTTAATAATACTTTTTTATGGGGACATTTACGACATTTATCATACAGGACAAATAAGTTGATATTTTAATAGATCAAACTTCCAACTTCTTTATAAATGCCTAGGGGCTGCAATTGCATTGATCACAGTATCCAAGTAGTTATATGGCCAGGATTTGTATCATCTCCAGTCTTGACCACTGAAGGTAGTTGCTCTTCTGCTCAGTAGCATAGTTGGTTATAGCCTTTGCTTATACTGGTGCGCTTGGTATACATTTTGGTTTTCTTTGTAGTCTGACATTGAGCTTGCCTATTTGACATACATTTTTTTGCCTGCTGCTTTTGTACCCTGTCTGCTCTCTCTGGTTCTGACCTATTTTCGTATGACCCTTCTACATTGTTTTGTCCGTCTTGTCTGTTCAGAGTCCGCACACTTTTAGAGTAGGGACTGCCGCCCAGTTGTCACCGACTTCTTAGGTTCGGAACGCCAAGCAAGCAGGGACAGCCTTGGGGGACTTAGTGCTAGGGTGCACTGTCTGTCTGTCCCTATTGGTGTATCCTCCCTGAGGTCCCAAAAAAAGCATAGATTTTTTTTTTTTTTTTTAAGACCAGTCCAGTTTTCACGTGGCTTTGAAGGACATGTGTGTTAGATACCCACAAAAATGAATATCTCTAAGAAACTACACCCCTTAAAGTATTCAAAATAGTGTTAAGGAAGTTTGTTAACCCATTAGGTGTTTCACAGAAAGTAAAGCAAAGTGGAGGTGAAGTTTCAACATTTTTTTTGCAGATTTAAAATGTTTATCCATTATTCATTGGAACGTGGTAGATGTGACCAGGGAAATGCAACTCAATATCGATTGCCCCAATTCTGCCGTTTTTAGAGATATCCCAAATATGGTCTTATTGTGCTATTTGGCTCAACCACAAGCCTCAGAACAGGAGGAGGAGCACCTATCGGACTTTGTGGTCTAATTTTCATTAGGATTTTCTTTAGGCATCATTACAGGTTTGCAGACAACCTAAGGTGCTAAAACTTAATAAACATTCCTAGACTCTATATAAAAAACTACACCCCTTAAGAAATATATCCAGGGGTTTAGTGAGTTTATCAACCAACAGGCGTTTCACAAATATTTTTAGCATTAGGCTGTGAAAATGAAAAAAGATTTTTTTCCAACTTTGTCAAAAAATTTTAATTTTTGCAAGGAATCCTGGAAAAAACCCTGAAAAAAAAGCACTCCAAATTTGTTAAACAATTTCTTCCAAAGTCGGCAATACCTTATATGAGGATGTAAACTGCTGTTTTGCTGCATGGCAGGGCATACAAGAGAGGGAGAGCTACCTGGCTTTTTTAACGTAGATTTTATTGTGTGCCATGTCACATTTGCAAAACCCCCAAAGTACCATAACAGGTGAAACCTTCAGAAGTCGCCCCATTTAGGATTCAAACACCCCTCATGGATCTCATCTAGTGGTTATATGCATTTTGAGTGCACAGTTGTTCCATAGATCTTTTAATATTGGGCCATGAAAATGGGGAGGGAAAACGTAGTTCCGCCATTATTTTCTGGTCTTAATATTTTCACCGTGCGGTATAAATGACATGATAACTTTACTATGCGGGTCAGTATAATTATAACAATATCAATTTTGAATTTTTTATGTTTTATTATTTTTACACAAGAGAAATGCATTTATGTTGTCACAGCCACAACTTTTTTATTTTTCTGTACATGGAGCAGATTAAGGGCTTGTTTTTGCATGATGATTTGCCATTTTCATATGTACCATTATGGGGTTCATATGACTCTTTAATCGCTTTTTATCAAGGTTTTTGGGAGGTGGGATTACAGTAATCCTGCAAGTGTTTTTTTATTCTGTACAGCGGTCACCATTCCATGCCAGCTTTACTCAGTAGATCAATACAATTACGGCGATATCCAATTAGTTTTTTTTTATGTTTTACTGCTTTTACACAATAAAAACAAATTTTATTCAAAAAGGAAAATGTTTTTACCTTGCCATAGTCTGAGAGCCATAACTTTTTTATTTTTTCTGTGTACAAAGCTGTGTAGGGGCTTGTTTATTTTGCAGGATGAGTTGACTTTTATTGGTATAATTTTTTTTGGGGGGGAAAGACTTTTTGATCGCTTTTAAATCCGTTTTCTGGAAGGTAGGGTGAAGAAAATACAGCAATTCTAGTACTGGTTTTATTTTTAACAGCGCTCACCTTGCAGTATAAGTGACATGTTAGCCTTACTCTGTTGGGTTTATACGCCGATACCCAACTTACAACTTATATAGTTTTTTTTATTGTTTCATAGTTTCATAGTTTGTAAGGCCGAAAAAAGACAAGACGTCCATCCAGTTCAGCCTGCTGTGCTAAGGTGTTGATCCAGAGGAAGGCAAAAAACACCCAATGAGGTATAAGCCAATTGTCCTCATTTTAGGGAAAAATTCCTTCCCGACTCCAATCTGGCAATCAGAAAAATCCCTGGATCAATGACCCCTTTCCTGAATTCTAGACACTATAACTTGTTATATTATTACGCCCCAGAAATGCATCTAAACCATTTTTGAACGCCGTTATTGAATTCACCATGACAAGTCCTTCTGGCAGAGAATTCCATAGTCTCACTGCTCTTACAGTAAAGAATCCCTTTCTATGTTTATGTAGAAAATTTTGTTCCTCAGGACGTAGAGGATGCCCCCTTGTTCTATATACAGCCCTGGGTATAAATAAATCTTGGGAGAGATCTCTATATTGACCTTTGATGTATTTAAACATATTTATTATGTCCCCTCGAAGCCGTCTTTTCTCTAAACTAAATAACCCTAATCTTGCTAGTCTTTCTGGGTACTGTAGTCCACCCAGTCCTTTTATTATTTTTGTTGCCCGCCTTTGTACCTGTTTCAAGCTATACAATTGTCTTTCCTGTGCACTGGTGTCCAAAACTGTACAAATATTCCAGGGGCTGGTACTTAACGTGCGTCTTGTATAATGGAGGTGAATAATGTTCTCATCGATGTGCCTCTATGCCCTTTTTAATACACCCCAATGTTCCTATTAGCCTTGGCCAGCTGCTTGCTGACATTGGCCTGCTACAGTTACGTTACTGTCCACTAGGATTCCCAAGTCCTTCTCCATGTCAACTTTTACCAGTGTATTTTCCATTTAAATTTAATAAAATGTAATGGATTTTACTCCCTAGGTGGCCAAACCTTGCAATTTATACTGTATTAATCCTCATACTGCCTTTTCCCTGCCCTAGGCCCCAACTTATCACAGATCCTTTGTAATTAACACATGATCCTGCTTGGGTGTTGGTTGATAAAGGCCACTGCAACCCTACCGCATTACGTTACGAGCTTAGTGAATGTCTGCAAAGATCGATATTGTACTCGGGGGTCGCGGGCGCCGCTGCCGCATGCCGGCCGGTCCCTCCCGCAGGGGACCCGGGCAGATGGGCATCGCGGGTCGAGCCCGAGGCGATCCACCCCTGTGCATGCAGGTCCCGCCCCTGGCGCCCCCACTACCTGCTTCTGTACCTGGCCCGCTCCTTGTGAACGGCCGCTCACCGCAGTTCCTGGCTGCCGTGCTAGCGCTCGTCCCCTAGCGCACGCGCGACACTTGGCTCGATTCTAAAGGCCAGTGTCACCATTTCATTGGTTGGTTTGCTTGCGGACGTTGGTTATATTTAAGGGTTACGCGGCCTGCGTCTGTACCTGGTCCCGTCTCCTGTGACGCCGTATACGTCCGTCCTGTCCTTTGTGGCGTGTGTTGGCGTCGGGTAGGTAGGTTCTCGATCCTTAAATGGGGACAATTCTTTCAAACTACGGGTCATTGGGATCCACAAAGGTCCCATACAGCTCATCTCCAAGATAACTCTGGTGGCCCACTCTCACACGAGGACGTTAGGGATTTGTCCTCTGCTTGCTCACCTTCCTGTGCCCGTAACAAGGTCACCTCGACTCAGACCCGCGGGCCTGCTTCTGCCTCTCCCAGTGCATGAGTGCTACGGGTACATTATTGCTATGGATTTTTTCACTGATCTGCCGGCTCTCGTTTAAGACACGGTCATTTGGGGTGGTTGGTTGACAGGTTTTCCTAAATGGCTCATTTCGGGCAACTGCCCGGGATACCCTCGGCACCCCTGCTAGCCAGCTTTTCTTCCTCCAAATCTTCCGCTTTCATGGGCTTCCATTGCTTATCCACCTCGGATAGGGGTGTCTCAGTTCGTATCTAGATTTCTGGCGGGGCCTCTCTGTGCGCAGTTAAGGGTGCAGCGGGACTTCTCGTCTGCCATACACACCCTCAGACCAAACGGGCAGGTGGGAGAGGAGTCCCAACCAGGTGTTAGGCTCGTATCTGCGACATTTCGTGAAATTGTCTGACCCGCTCAGGACAACTGGTCCTGATCTCCTCTTTGTGGCGGAAAACATCTCCTATAATTCCCTGGACTCTGAGTCCGCCAGAGGGGGCCCGCTCCCTTTTTTTTGTGTTTGGGTTACTCCCCGACTACCTTCTCCCTAGCACTCGTGCCCAGTTCTTGCCGTGGATGCCCAAAGTACGGGCACATCAAGTCTATTGGCAAGTACTCGTCCAAGACATTCTTCGTGCCTCCTTCACGGGCCCAAAGTTTCAGACGCATAGGTTTCGGAAGGACCTCTCCCATATTAAGGCCAGGTTGATAGGGTGTGGTTATCGGCCCCAATACATCGCTTCAAGGTGGGCCCAGGTACCAAGTTGGGTCCTAAGTATATGGTCTTTGTGTGGTTACTTCGGCAACTTATACCAGGGTACTCCTACAAGCTCGCTTGGCCGCCCATTGCGAGTTCCGAATGCCCTTCCATTGTCTCTCATCCTCAAGCCAGTGGTGCTGCATCGCTTCTCCCGGGGGGCTGTCTAGACTTTTCTCCTGTGGACAACTTTGATACTCATCTTTGAGGTCATGGGGTGCTGGCACAGAAGACAGACAGGGGGAGGTGGTTCTTTCTTATTGCCTGGAAGGGTTTCGGGACAGAGGAGCGTTCTAATGGGAACTGAGTCAACTTGTCCCCTGATTCTTCGCTAGGTTCAAAAAAAGAGAGGGGCGACTCAGGGGGGGGGGGTACTGTCTCGGGGGTAGCGGGGCGCCGCTGCAGTGCGGCCGGGTCCCCCCCCGCAGGGGACACCACGGTGCGGGCACTCGCGGGTCGCCCGCGACCACCCCTGTCGACCGCGGGTACCGGCGCCTGCTTCTGTACCTGGCCACGCTCTGTGAACGCCGATCCCCGCACGTCCTGGCTGCCGTGCGCGCGCCGTCTACCCTAGGCTGCGCGACCACTTGGTCAGATTTAAAGGGCCAGTATTTCCATTAATTGGTTGATTGCCGGAGTTGGTTATTTTAAGGGTTACTCCCCTAGCAGTCGCTGCCTGGATCGTTTGTGGCGTTTGGTGAGCTTAGAGTGTCTCTATTGTCCGTATTGATTATCCGTGTACCAGGCCTTCCGCTTACGGTCTCCCTTGACCTTGCCTGTTTTGGACGCCTACCTTTGCCCTGACCTCAGCTTTGTCCGACTACGCTTGGATTCCGATTCTGTACCCTGCAGAGTACCCCGGCCGCCGGACCGCAAGCAGTCAAGTCAGGGGTACACACCTGGTAGGCCTCACGCCGCAGCAAGTCCATTCCGCTTTGGGGGGCACTTGTGAATTCGGGGGCTACTTAGCCTCCGATTCCCTGCGTGGCTTTGGCTACCATCGCTTGAGGATGTCAGCGGCTCCACCGAACCGGTTACAGTTTTCTACTGTGTAATCCTGTGTAAGATCATTAATGAAAATATTAAAAGAGGATAGGGCCCAACCAACCCATATACTGACCCTTGTGGTATACACACCTAGTAACAGCGATCCAGTCTGAGTATGTACTGTAATTACTACCCTTTGTTTTCTATCAGTGAGCCTGTGCCTTACCCTTTTGCACAATTTTTCCCAGTCCAAGCATTCTCATTTTATTTATCCAAAACCCTTTTATGTGGCACTCGTATCAAATTGCTTGAAAATATCTAGACATATTTGACATCCAGTGATTCACCCCGATCCAGTTCTAGCAATGACTTCCTCATAAGATAGCCTGATGAGATTAGTCTGACAGGAACGATCCTTTCATAAAACCAAGCTGGGAATGGGGTTATACATTTATTTTCGTGAGATACTCCAGTGTTTAGATCTTTGAGAAAACCTTCAACATTTTACCTTACAACGTGGTTAAGCTTACGGCCTATAGTTTCCTTGATCCTCTTTTGTGACTCACTCTTTTTGAATTTTGGCACCACATTTTGCTAGGCGCCCATCTTTGGGAACATACCCCGTTATTATAGAACAGTCCATAAATATTAAGGAATAGGGGCCTATCTTTGTACTTCACTTATACTCCCTTAGGACACGGTGGGGGGTATGCCATCTGGACCTGGGGGGGACTTGGTCTATTTTTACTTCTTCTAAGGCGGAGCTGCACTTATTCCTGGGGTTTAGACCAGAATTTTAATTTGGATTTTTCCCTCATCCCTGCTGTTCATCAGGAAGCTCATCCTCCATCGGTAATACAGTGGAGATGATTTGTTAATAGTTTGCTTTTTCCTCATCGGCCCCTCTACTTGTCGTCTCCTCCCTGATTTTATAAAAGGGCACCACAGTTTCATTTTTGATCTTTTTTCTATTTATATAGTTAAATAAATATTTTGGGGTTAGATTTACTTTCTATTGCAACACGTCTTTCTGTCTCCAGCTTTGCTGCCTGTATCTTTATTTTACACTTTATTTCTTTTCCTATATTTCCCTGTAGCGCCTCTCTCCCTTGCCCTCTTGTTTAGTAGCTGAAACGCTTTTTTTTTGTTTTTTTTGTCCTCCTTTACATTCTGTTGATTCCACATTGGGTTTTTTATGTTTCTTATTATTTTTTTTACCATTTATTATGTACACATATCACCAGGGGTGCCTCAAGATGTTTTTAAGATCTCCATTTTTTTATTTTTTTTTGTTTGCTTATTTTTAAACTCCCTTGTCCAGTCCACATTTTTTGTTTTTTTTTTGACAAAGTTTTAGTGCCTTCTAAGCAGTGTTAATTAGCCTTCCTCAATTTCTCAGTGTTTTTGTGGCTCCATGTAAAGAGCTTATTGTAGGAAAATCGGACGTTTTTTATATTATGGTCAACTATTCCCTATGGTGCCCTCAGACTCTGAAACCTTTGTTACTCTGTCAGGTTCTTATAGTCATTATTAAGTCTAGAAGAGGCCTTTCCTCTGTCGGTTCCAACACCATTTGGAGAAAGGTTATTTTATCTTTTAGTTATAGACAAAAACTTGTTTCCTTTGTGAGTAGCTACAGGTTTAGATTCCCTGTTTATGTCCCTGGAATAGTTAAAGTCGGGGGGAACAGAACTTATACAAACCTCATTCTGATTAGGTGCTTCCACCTATTTGCCTGAAGACATATTTTTTGGTTCTGTTATATTTTGGGAGGCCATAGCTGACCCCTATGAGAATTTTTATTACTGGTACTTCCCCCATGTCTATTTACCCCTAGTGATTCCACTTGTTCACTAACTGTACCTATGCTTCCGCAGTGTTGGCTTAAGTCAGGATTTTTACTAGAGACTGACACTTCCCCGTTCCGTGTTTACTGTCACTTCTAAAAAGACTGTTAACCCTGCAAGTTAACCACCTGTGTTAGCTTTAATCAGCCATGTCTCTGCTTTATCCCCACTATGTCTATTTTTCTTCTGGCAATTAATACTTCTAGTTCATTTATTTTGTTGGTCAGACTCTGGCAATTGGTCATCATTAGTGTTTGAGCGATTGCGTTGGTATCGAGATCGTACTCGTGAGTGATAGTCGGCGCTCTATCGATAAGGTTTTTCGATAGTGAGCATCGATTATTGAGCGCTTAACATTAAAGTACTATGGATGGAGAGCAAACAAACATCCTTCTTTATTACACCCAAACAAGGCTGAGAGAGGCTGAATTAAACATCCACAACAGTCATATGATACGTGATACATCTTAGGCAACACCCACTTAGGTTTATAAAAGTCACCAGAAAAAAAAGTCACAGACAGTCACTATCCCTCGTCTTGTAACACAGCCTGACCTTAAACGATGAATTAACCCACAAATTAAAAAGCGCAGAAGGCAGTATGATTTGATCCAAATCATCTTACTTGAAACGGACATTGAATATCCTGTCCTGGAACGCTGCATGGCCCAAAACTGCATGACCCCCAGATTTAAAATGTGTCCGCAAAAAGAGGGTCTTTTCAACCTCCATTTAATTGAACTGGACACTAACTATATCTGTCCTGTACCGCTGAATGACCATTAAACATGTCTGACCACAGTTAAAAAGTGCCGGAAAAAGGGAGTCTTTCAACCTCCATTTTAGTTCACTGGACATGGGACTTATACCTGTCCTGGGCCACAGCATGAGCCCCAACCTGCATGGTCCCCCACATTTAAAAAGTGCAGGAGAAGGAGCTTTCAACCACCATTTTAGTTCACTGGGACATTGACTTTTACCCTGTCCTGGGCACAGCATTGAGCCCCAAACCCGGCCGTCCGACATTTAAAAAAGTGCTGGAGAAAAGGAGTCTTTCAACACATTTTGTTGCAGGGACATTGACTATTACCTGTGTTTTTTTCATGGGCCACGAGCTGGAGCCCAAACCTGCATGACACCCACATTTAAAAAGTGCGGAGAACGGAGACCTTTCAACCACCATTTAGCACTGGACATGACTATAACTGTCCGGGCCCAGCTTTGAGCCCAAACCTGCTGACCACACATTTATAAATAAGTGTGGAAAAAAGGAGTCTTTCAACACCATTTTAGTTTCATGGACATTGTAGATACCTAATCCTGGGCCTCTGCTTGAGCCCCAAACCTGCATGACCCCACATTTAAAAAAGTGCCGGAGAAAGGAGACTTTCAACCACCATTTTAGTTTTCACACCGGACATTGAATTTATCCTGTCTGGCCACCAGCACTGAGCCCCAACATGCATGACCCGCCACAGTTAAAAGTGCCGGAAAAAGGTAGTATTTCATTCACCATTTTGTTTCACTGGACATTGGGATCGATACCTGTTAAGGGCCACTGCATCGAGCCCCAAACCTGCATGACCCCACATTTAAAAAGTGCCGGGAGAAAGGGATATTTCAACCACCATTTTAGTGTCCACTGGACATGGACCTTACTGTGCTGGGCCACAGCATGAGCCCCAAACTGCATGACCCCCACATTTATAAAGTGCTGGAAAAAGGAGTACTTTCAACCACCATTTTAGTTTCAATGGACATTGACTATACCAGTCCTGGGCCACAGCATGGCCCAAACCTTGCATGACCCCCACATTTAAAAAGTGCTGGAGAAGGAGACTTTCAAACCACCATTTTAGTTTCAATGGCATTGGACTATACCTGTCTGGGCCACAGCATGAGCCCCAATGAATGACCACCACATTTAAAAAAGCTTGCTGGATAAAGGAGTCTTTCAACCACACATTTTAGTTTACACTGGACATTGGACTATACCTGTCCTGGGACAACAGGCATGAGCCCCAAACTTGCATGACCCCACATTTAAAAGTGCCGGAGAAAGGAGACTTACAACCACCATTTTAGTTTCACTGGACATTGGAATACCTGTCCTGGGCCACTGCTTGAGACCCCAAACATGCATGACCCCCACATTTAAAAAGTGCCGGATAAATGGTGTCTTTCAACTCCAATTTTAGTTTCACTGGGACATCATGACGTTACCTGTATGGGCCAACAGCATGAGCCGCAAACAGGTCTTTAACCAACATTAAAAAGATGCTGGAAAAAGGAGAATTGTTCTACCACACCCATTTTAGTTTCTCTGGACATTGGGACTATCTGTCAGGGGTCACAGCATGAGCCACCATCCTGCATGATCCCCCCCTTTAAAATGTGACACGGATAGGAATAAGGAAGTCTTTCTACCACCTTTTAGTTGAAAGGACATTGAATATACTTGGGTTTCACCCCCTTGGGGGGGCCAACTGCATGCCTAGGGCCGGAGTTACAGTGGGTGCGGTGAAAAAGCCCAGGCTGGCGTCCTCGTCATCTAATGAACACGCAGGTTAAAATGCCCCTGATGACGCAGAACGAATAACTGTCGTGCGGAGAGCAGACGTGCGGAAGCGGATGTGTGAGAACTCCTGCCTTCTCTGGACCATCCCAGTCAATTACCTGGAGTAGCGATGCCCCTTCGTTGAGTGTGAGACCAATTGAGCTTTCACTTGGAAATATGGTGGTTATAGCTCCTGTTACAACCAGGTGCCCTATATCTTGGCATTCTTTTTCTCATATTACTCAAAGTGCTGGAGGAAATGGTCATCTGTTACTTGGTCTATGTTCTGTGCTCCATACCTCAATGTTCTTGATTAACTACATCTGGTCAAGTTTTCATGTTACCTCCTGTGTAAAACAATTCAGAGGAATTTTTTTAACAGCTATTTTGTACATGTCAAGTTTTTTAGTACTTTAATTATTGAAATATCATTTTTAAATAGAGATGGAACCCACCATGTCTTTGTTTCTCTTTTTTTACATTGTAGGTAAATGGGTTGTCTCAATACAGGGGGGTGGTCCAAAATTGGGGATAGGCTTATGTTAAAGATCGTGCAAAAAAAGTATTTTGCAATATGTGTCTATTAACATTGTTCCTACCTATTTATGTTCTGACAAGCACCATCACCTTGAGCCACTCTAGCAATTGTGAGAAAAATGTCTGTTAGATAACAAACATTTTTTTTAGAATAGGACCTGTAGTATTCAGCTGCATGTCACAGCAAAATTGACCCCCAAAAATTCAAGCATGACCCTTGAGCAACTTTGGTCAATTGTGAAGATACAAATGTCTGTTGAGAAACAACATTTTTTAGAATAGGAACTACTGTGTTATAGCTGGATGTCACTGCAATATGGCCCACAAAAATCCAATGCCATGACCATTGAGCCTCTTTGTCATTTGTGAAGAATCAATGTCGTTAGAAACAACATTTTTTTATAAAGGATCTGTAGTTATTGCTTGCATTTTCATTGCAGCATGCCCAAAAAATAAAAAATGACTTCTCAGCCAATAGGTTAAAAATTGTAGAGGAGAAATGCCACTAGAAGCCTCATTTCTATTCCAAAGGACACATAATTAAGAGCTGTATTCACAGACAAACATGACCCAAAAAATTTAGAAAATATGACTTCTCAGCCTCTATTTAAAATTTTTAGTTGTGATAGGCGAAATGCTCTTAGTAAGTCACATTTTCTGTTCCAAAGGGCGTACCATGATTATTGCTGTATCTCACGCAACATGACCTCAAAAACATTGACAATGCGAAAACTTCTTAAGATATAGTGAGTATTTTGGAATACGGTGTTGTCATGAAAACCTTGTCTGTCTTTTACAGTCTCTCACAGCGAAACCATCAAAATGAAACTGTTGGGGAAAAGAGAATAAAAATTGCAGTAAGAAATGATCATTTAAAAAAAATCGTTATTCAAGAGGTAACCATTGGTTCTGTTTGAAAAAGGTAATGGGAAGTAGACGGGCAACTAATCGGTGACCTCCGGCAATTGGGGCAACAACATCATCAGAGATCCCATGCCTGATTCATTCTTGATGATAGTCCCAAACGACCACATTATCTGTGGTAAGCAGGTATGCGTTTTGTCTGAATGACTCTCCTGATGTGTGAAGTTTCTCCGCTCAGATCTGACGCTGGCTGCTGGGCAGGCAATCACCTCTATGGCGTGACGAAGCCAGCTCTGGGCATTAGTCCATTTGGTTACCCAGATGTCTATTGGTCCGGAACACATGCAAAAACATCGGTTTTCGTTGAGACGCAGATAGTCGTGACCATGATCATTAAGCTTGACTATGTGTGTGGATGTGTGCCCTGCATTGCATGCGTTGGTGATGGTGCGTAAACCTAAAGAATTGCCAGAGGTCACCATTGGTTCTGCCACCTTGCCTGTGCTGCCGCTACGCTAATTGGCAACTCTACTGCTGTCACCGTCGTGATGTTGTTTCCCACCGTGACATTTGGGGGGAACGTGAAGCAGACGCAACAGATGTCTCCAGTTGATCAATCAGCATGGTCTCCTATTTACTGCATTTTACTCTTATATTTGGGTGGGTGGAAGGAAAGTGCTGATTTTTGTTTTGTACCGGGGAATCCAGGAGGGTGGCCCACCAGTTAACTGTTGGTCATTTTGATGGCCTTAATGACGGGATCCATGTTGGAGGAAATGGAGATCCAAAGCACTCATGTGAGAGATGGAGCCTTGATTCCCATGCTCTGGGTCGAGGAAGGGCACTAGAACTGATCTGCCCTCATCTTCCTCCTCCGCCTCCAAGTCGACGGCCAACCACTTTCAAAGGCAGGGAAGTCGGAGTAACATCGGTGTCTTGGGATTACCTCCTCCTTCTCCGTCCTCCTCCTCCGCTGCCTCGGCACAGCTTCAAAACAGCCCTGGCGTGCCTGTGGATGATTGCACCTGAGAGCTGATGACGCCACCTTGCAAAAGCTCTGGACCCGAACCCACTGCTAATGACGACCGACTGAAATTGTTGAAACTGGCGGGCTTGTGGATTTGACGGAGAAGAAATGGCCGTGTACAGCTCTGTGTCCGTCTCCTCCTCCATCGCTGGCGGGACCGTTGTTTCAGAGTGTCCAACGAACGTTCCAGAACTAAGTCACCACAATGATCAGCTGACAAGGGCATTGTCCGACTGCACCTATTTTGGTGGGATTCTTCAAAAAAAAATGGCAAGGATGGTGCAGAGGCTCTTTACCTGCCTCCACTCTCGGTGGTTCAACCACCCCGAGGTCTGTAACGATGCTTCGTCAGGCCATGTGTCATTCGTACTGCGTAATGGATTGACGCTGCAGCACAATCGGTGGAGCATGTGGAGGTGGAATTCCACAGCGTGTTGCCAAGTCAACATGAGACGGTTGACGGGAGGAGGAAGAGCTGACGCTGACAACGCGCGGCGGGACGTAAGCAGGGTTGACGAACGGCGGGAAGTGAGAACTCAGACTACGAGCCTAACTTCAGCTAGGCAGTCAGGCCCGGGTGCTCTTTAGTAATTTCTGGGTCCGACAAGGTTCATGACATGTGCCAGGCTAGGGATGTGCTCCTGCCTCCCGTTCTTTAAGGGCGGCAGCAGATTTCGCCGTTATCGCACACCAACCTTGCTGGCACATGGTTCTTTGTTCACCCCAGCAGCGCTCGGTCTCGTTGCTTAGAGCCGTCCCAGCTCCTGCCTCGTGTGTGGCACGTCTCCAAGCGAAGACATTAATTTCAACTCGGCCTGGTGTGTCTCTGGGCCCGTGTGTTGCGCCACCAGAGGATCCCTTGGGGGGTCATATCGAGCCCGGACACACCATCCCTGCTCGGTTTTATGAATGAGAGTGCGCCGAGCCTGAAGAGACACCGTCACCCCCAGAGACATTCCACCAGCTCACACCAGTGAGTGTCACAGAGATTAGCGGCCTTGGCCGTTGACTTAACTAGTCCATGTGTCGGTGGTGAGATGGTCTTTTCGGACACAGATGAGACTAACGCGCTTGAAATTTTAGTTGACACGTGGCTGGCAGGCAGGGCGGCTTTTCTGGGCAAAGAAATGCCTGCGCGGCATCTGGTATTGGGGGGCAGGCGAGGGGCGCATGACAGTGGCGGATAACCATATGTGTCAACAGACGGAAAAGGCAAACATTTCCAAGGCCAAAAGCCTGGCCAATGCCGACATTCAGGCTTTTGGCTTTGGGATGGTTTGGAGTTAAAGTGTTTTCTTCTGTTCAAACCTGGAAGACTGAAGGGCTGGCCTCTAGGATGGCCGCTGTACGGCGTGTGGTCGTCTAACTGGCGGAAGGAGAAGGGGTAGGTCTGGGTCTCTGGTGGTTGCTGGTGGTACTCGGGCGACTGGTGGAGGCTGAAGCGGAGGGCTGATCCCATGATCATGTCTCGTGAGAGACATGGGCAGCTGTGGAATCGCTTGGTGTGGGAGGAGGAGGAGGCGGAGACAGAGGGTCGTGTGACAGTGGTTGGGGACCCGGCCCGGCGGCGTCGGTGCGAGGCCTCGTTTTGGCCAAGTGTTACCGCCATTTCATTCTCACTGAATCGCACTGAATGTGACTAGTAATGTTGGTGTGTGGTTAACCACTTAACGGTCTTTGGCCTCTATTTCTGCGCTTACGGCATAGGCGGCATATGACATCGCTGGGTGAAATAAGAGGCTTGCTCTAAGAAGGCCAGGGCTTGAGAGGTCCTGGAACCTTTTTTTGACGTGGCGAATAAGCGAGAGCGGGGTTGGCGATGGGACCGTTGGCTGGAGGAATAATATCAGCGGACTCTGCGAGCCGCCCTTCCCTTTTTGTGGCGGGACCGTTATTGGACCACTACCACTTCGTCTTCACTACTCGTCCACGGATGAAGCGATCAGCAAGCAATTTATGCGGGATAAGACCCGTGGTTGGGATCCGCAATGTCGTCATCATCAATCAATCATCAACTCTTGGTGATTGGGTAGTCCTGACTTTCTGCCATCAGCAAGCTGCGGGCTACAAGCATGGGCACTGCAAAGGCGTTTTGCCGATACCACCGCCCGTGAATTTTGTGAGATTCGACCGGATTCTTCACATCCTCTGATGCATAGTAACTGGGCATCAGAGCAGACTAAAAATCATCTCTTGATATTTTTACTGTCTTATGACCACAACCTCATTTTGTCATCAAGAGGTCTTTCAGACAATGGATTATCCACAGTGGTGGGTAAAGAGTTGACATTTGGGCTGCCTTCATGTTGGACAGGTTGCTGATGTTGCTTGATGAGACATTTGTGGCCGTGATGACTGGGTCGGACGACGGGGTATAGTCTGCTAGTTGAAGGTTGGCATTACACTGAAGAGGACAGATTGGCGGACGATGTTCGTTATTTAGATTACACGGGCTGACCAGCGATGACAGGCCTGAGGGTCCTGCATAACTGACGATTCCGCTGGCATGCGGGTTGTCGCAAGCAATGGATTGGAGCACTTCTCTCGTACCTATCACCTCCATGTGGACTACCCCCTATTTGGCTCAGCTTACCACCTGCCCATTTCGAACCATGTCCAGAAATTATAAAAAAAAAAAAAAAAAATTAAAATTTGAGATGGTTATGGAATAGTTTTGGAAAAAGTCTGCCTTTTTAAAAAGACGGCAAATCTAAGCTATTCTCAAATCCCCTCTATCAAAACAAAATTGCTAGATTCTATTTAACTGCAAGGTGTCTATCAACCACTAATCTGGATCTGTGCCTAAAGTCAAAAAACAACGTTTCTGTTATGTTTTGGTATATTAATTGGGTATATTTTTGCACCTTTCAATTCACTGTGGTGAATATGACATTGCTGTTTTAAGTTTACGTACGGATGCTGCGGTAAATGAACTGTTACTGGTGCGCAAAAGTCAAGTAAAAAATACACGTAACTGGTATGTTTTGATATAATAAATGGTATTTTTTGGCACTTTCAATTCACCTGTGGTGAATAATAGATTTGTGTTTTTAAAGATTTACGTAGATGCTAGCGTCAATGAAACAATGCTGGGTGTGCAAAGTCAAAAAACTAGTTAATGTTATGTTTTGATATAATAAACGGGTATTTTTTGCCACATTTCATATTACCTGTGGTGTATATAGAATGCTGTTTTAAAGATTTACGTAGATGCTTGGCGTCATGAACAGTATGGGTGCGCAATAGTCAAAAAAACAACGTAAAACTGTTATGTTTTGATATAATAAACGGTATGTTTTGCAACCTTTCAATTACACCCTGTGGTGTGAATTTTTAGAATTGCTGTTTTAAGATATACGTAGATGCGGCGTCAATGAAAATGCTGGGTGTGCATAAAGTCAACAAAACAACGGTAACTGTTAGTTTTTTGATATATTAAACGTATTTTTTGCACCTTTCATTCACCCTGTGGAGAATAAGAATTGCTGGTTTAAGATTACGTAGATGCTGCGTCAATGGAACAGTTACTGGGGTGCGCAAAAGTCAAAAACACGTAACTGTTATGTTTTTGTTATAATAAACGGTATTTTTTTGCCCTTTTCAATTTCCTGTGGTGAATATAGAATTGCTGTTTTAAGATTTACGTAGATGCTGCGTAATTGAAACTGTACTGGGGTGGCAAAAGTCAAAAAACACGTAACTGTTATGTTTTTGATATAATAAACGGTTTTTTATTTTGCACCTTTCAATTCACTGTGGTGAATATAGGAATTGATGTTTTAGATTTTGTGATGCTGCGTCAATGAACAGTACTGGTGCGCAAAAGTCAAAAAACACGGTAAAATGTTATGTTTTGATATATAAATGGTTTATTTTTTGCCCCCCACTTTTCAATTCACCTGTGATGAATATAGTATTGCTGTTTTAAGATTACGTAGCTGCTGGTCAATGAAACAGTACTGGGTGCGCGCAAAAAGTAAAATAAAAGTAACTGTGTTGTTTTTCGTTTACGATACACGGTATTTTTGGCAACAAACAACTGTCTGACACAGATTGCTGGATTGTAATATTTAAGTGCAAGGTGGATATTAATCAACAGTCACAAAAATTAAAATGGAAACCTATCTGAAATGTATATACTGATAAAAGTGGTGTTTTGCAGCTAACAAAATGCTCCCCCCCCCCCCCCACATCCACCACAGAGACCTGCAGTTACTAGAAATGATGTTTATCCAATATAAGTTCAGGTGCCCAATATCCAGGAATTATTTCAATAGAAACTGTTATAATAAAGGATATTCACTACAATGTCTACACGAAGTATTGGTGAACTTTATCCGATGTTCTTTATAGTTAGAGCTTGTCTGTGTTCGCCCGTGGGGACCCCCCCCCCCCCCACCCACCGCCGTGAAGTTACAGCGGTAGTATGCTGCTTTTAAAATTCTCTAGCTAACTACATAAATTCTTCAAATCTCTAATCTAACTAAATTGGGACGGATCACCGCTAATAGTAGAGGTTTCTCCGTGCAGAAATAGACTAATTTCGCTGAGCTGTTTGGCCACAGACAGAGCGCAGGTCCTTTCCCTATGAGACGCTGAGAGACACTGAGGCTGAAACAGGAACGCTGTTCTATGTAAAACGAGGTCATGTGATTTTTCCAGCCAATCGCAAACCATACACATCCCAGTCATGACGTTGCAACACATGTCACCCTGCTCTTATTCTGTAATCTGATTTGCTGGCCGCCAAAATTACAGGAAGCGCCGAAAAAGGCGCGATCTTAATAGATGATGCTCAGATTTTAACCTTAATTATCGCATGATCTGGAAAATTCGATCACCATAAAAACCTTGCCGATTTCAACTTTGTCGATAAAAATCGCTCAACACTAGTCAGCATTCAAATCATTGATTTTCCAGTTTTCATTCCTTTCTCCCTATTCTTATTAACTATTGCTACCCTTCCCTCCACTCACCACCCTGATTTATTACTAATTCCCAGCTCTCTATCTTCACTATCTTGCACGCTATATGTGTTAGTTTCCCTCCCCCCAGTCCCTAGTTTAATATTCCTCCAGCTTCCTAGCCATTTTGTCCCCAATACAGCTGCACCCCTCCCCATTTAGGTGCAGCCCGTCCCTAGCATAGAGCCTGTAGCCAAGACAGAAGTCAGCCCAGTTCTCCAAAAACCCAAATCCCTCTTTCCAACACCAATTTTTGAGCCACTTATTCACCTCTCTAATCTCCCTCTGCCTCTCTGGTGTGGCCCGTGGAACAGGTAATATTTCTGAAAATATTACCCTGGAGGTCCTTGCCTTGAGCTTTTTGCCTAAGTCCCTGAAATAATTTTTAAGGACACTCCACCTACCTCTAACTTTGTCATTGGTGCCAATGTGGACCATGACAGCTGGGTTCTCACCAGCCCCACCCAGCAATCTGTCAGCCCGATCCGCGATATGTCGAACCCGGGCCCCAGGTAAACAACATACTGTTCGACGATCCCGGTCTTTGTGGCAGATTGCCCTGTCTGTGCCCCTTATAATGGAGTCCCCAACTACTAGCACCTGTCTAGCCTGTCCTGTACTCCTATTCCCAATCTTACTGGTAGTGTCTTGCTGCAGCAATGCTATTTCTGAGCTGACATCCCCCTCATCCACCAATCTTGCAAATTTGTTGGGGTGTACCAGATCAGGACTAGCCTCCCTGACACTCTTCCCTCTACCCTTCTTTCTAACTGTTACCCAGCTAGCTGCCTCATGTTCCTGCACCTCCATGCTACCACCCTCCCCAGCATCTACACCTGCGAATGATTGCTCAGTGAGCAGTAAACTCGCGTCCAAGTTGGCAATGGTTCTCAGTGTTGCCACTTGCTCATTTAGATCCAGGATCTGGGATTCTAAATGTGCAGTGTGCACACATCTTGCACAGCAGTATGCCCCCTCGAACTGTTGCTCAAGGATGGCATACATTGCATAGGTTGTGCACGGGACAGCATTGTCAAACATGGAACTCATGCGGATGTTACCAGATAAAAAAAAAAAGAAGAAATACTGATACAAATATGAAAAATCTGTATAATACTGCCCTTTCTAAAAGCCTCAAATCTAAAGTCCCCCAATATTAAGTCCCACACTTAAGCAAAAAGACACTTAAAACAAAACAGACACACTCACACGCTCAGAATACTCGCTAAACCCACTTATCTTATAACCCTTTGATCTAGCAGCAGCAGCAGCAACTCTCCTCTTGTGTTAAACAATATTTATGCATCGATATCTTCTGACAGCCATAACTTTTTTATCTGTGTACGGAGCTGTGTAGTGGCTTGTTTTTTGTTTTTTTTTGCGGGAAGAGTTGACGTTTTTATTGGTATCACTTTTGGGTGACAAGACTTTTTTGATTGCTTTTTAAAATCGTTTTTTGGAAGACGGGTGAAGAAAATATTGAAAACCCTAGTAGTATTTTTTTTTTCCTTTGGGGATTGTCCTACCCCAGACAAAAGGGGATTACTTCCCCCTAGGTAAAAACTAGGAGAGACATTTTTAAAAGCGGGAAAATTAAAAACTAATTTTAAATCATTTTAAGGGGTTCCCCTAATAAAAGCCTGGCTGGAAGAAACCGGGCCACCGGGTATTTTTTTTTTTCTCTCGGGAAACTTGGAAGGGGGGAAACGGTGTCTATTGTTGCCCTGTGTAAAGGCCCAAAATTTCATTTTCCGGGCTTTTATACTGAGGCTTTCCCCGGTCCCTCGTCCGAAGAAAAATACATTTTGGCCTTTGGTTCATCTGAAAAAAAAACATGTGTTTCCCTTCCCTTGGAGGGAGTTGTTGGGTCCAAAAATTTCCTTTTTTTTGATGGGGGCCCTGTCCCAAAAGCCTTGCCTCCCCTCGGGGCTTTTGACTTGGGACCTGGCACTTCTAAATTTTGGGCCCCTCGGGGGAATAAGACCCCTTTAAGGCTTGCCGATCCTTGGGGAAGTTTTCCGAAATGCTTGCGAGCGGGCTGTAATGGAAAGTTTCTCTTTTTGTACACCGGGGGCTTAAAAATTTGGGCGCGAAACTAAAAGTATTTAGCCAAACAAGCCCCAACCTCTCAAGAAAAGCTGTGTTTTATCCCGAAAAGTGTTTTGATAATTTAATTTTTTATAAAAGGGAGGCTGCTATAGGGTCCCTCTCCCTGTCTGTGCCGTATTTTTGGAGGGGGCTGTTTATATCCCCCTTGCTGATCTGTGCCGTATATAAGAGGCTATTTTCCCCCTTGCTGATCTTGCCGCATAAAAAGGAAAATGTTTTTACTCCCCTCTCCCGGGCTTTGCCATACAGAAGGTGAGCTTTAGTTTTTAAACCTTTTGCTTTATAAGCTGTGTGTGTATGCGTCTGCCTAACGTGTGTGATTTTTAAATTTTTGCTGTATATAAGAGGGCTGCTATATCCCCCTTGATGATCTGTGCCGGTATAAAGAGGTGCTTTATGCCCCTCTGCTGATCAAAGGCCCGGGTTATAAAAAAAGGGAGCTAATATGCCCCTTTCTGTGATCTATGCCGAAATTTAAAAGGTTGCTTTTTTGGCCCCTCTGTTTTGATCTATGCAGTAAAATAATTAAAAAGGTTCTATACGGCCCTTGGTATAATAAGAGGCTTTAATGCTCCCCCTCTGCTGGGGTTTTGTCAAAAACAGGGTAAAAATTTCTGTGTTTGAAAACAAAACCCTTCCTGTTTATAGTGAGGGGAGCTTTGGTGTGTGAAATATCTGCCTGCTGCATGCTTTCCCCTTGCAGCTCGGTGCATGATTAAAGGGGGCCTGTAAAATTGGCCCTCTACTGTTTTGTCGGGGTAAACCCAACAGTTCCTTTCTGTGTAGGAAAAAACTGTTTATATTTCCCTTTTTAGCATTTTTGGCTTACTGAGAATCCCAATTTTTAAACCCTATTTGTTTTGCTTTAAACCCCCTTAGATGTCCCCCTTTTCCAAAAGCGGAAAAAGTGGGGAAAAAGGAAGAGAAAATAAAACCAAGGTGTGTGTTAGTTTGAAAATAAAACCATCCCACATGAATGTGCCCCCCTTAAATATATGCATTTTTAGGGGTTTCTCCTGGAGGGGAAGGTTTTCTTTTAAGTCTTGGCAAAAAACCTTTTCCTCTCCTGGTTTAAGGAAAAACGGCCTCTGCAACTTTTCCAAAAAACTTTAGAGCCACTGGGGGGTAAAATAACTAAAAACCCTGCAGCTAAGCCTCACCCTCCCCTTTTTCCCTCCTCCCCCTGGGGGACATTTCTATATTGAAGGTTTTGGTTTTGTACTCCTAGGAAACAAAAAAATTTTGGTTAAAACGGGGGGAACCAGGGGGCTAGATTTCAGGGGAAACATAAAATTGTGGGCCCCCAAGTATACTGCCCGGGAATGGGAACCCCAGTCCCTAAAGTGGTTTTAAAGCAGTAGAAAAGTTTCCCCCCAAAAAAAAAAAAATTTCAGTTTTTTTTTCGGGAGGATTCCTCTATTTTGTTTAGCCCCCCTTGGGTTTGGAAAAAGGCAAAATAGCTTTATTTAAGGGGTTTCTTATGTTTCCTCTGCGAGCGGGCATTTAAAATTAGCTTTTGGCACCCCTTACCTGGTGGGAAAGGCCCTTTAAACTATTTGGCTCGGGCCATTTAAACCCCAAGGTTTTCTGCATGGGGGGATTTCAAGGGAAAGGTTCCGGGGGAAACATACCTCTTTTTAAAGGAGGGCAGGGGGTTTTTTGGCAAAATTCCCCTTTAGTTTGTTTAACTTTTTCTTCTAGGTCTTTTTAAACATCAATGGGGAAAGGGAGAGCCTTATAGATTAAACAATGGTCGGGAGACATTCCACCCAAAAAAACGATCTTCCCAATTTTTTCTTTCCACCCTTTTCAGTCTGTTTTGGGTCTCAACTTGATGAAATAGGGAACCCCTAAAGTAAAGGGTAAAGGGCAAGTTTTTCCAAAAAGGACAAGAAAAAAACCAAACCCCTAGCCCTTTGGGTTTTCTATCCAAGGAGGTTCCCCAAAGGTTTAAAAAGAATAAAGGCTTAGGGGAAGACAAAAAAGGTTTTAAACCCCCCGGCGGGTGCGGGCCTCGAAACAGGAAGAAGCGGGGGAAAAACCAGAAATAAAGGGGCCTTTTGGGGCCCCAGAAAACAAGGCCTCTATTAAAAGGGGAAGGCTAAAGTCTTTTCTTTTCCCACTTGGTCTCAGATTTTCCTAAGACACCTGGGTTTCCCCCCACAATTCTGAGGGGCTACTCTATAAAATTCCCGGAAAAGGGGTTCCTCCAGACAGGTTAATGAAAACCTTTTCAAAACCCCATACCCCTTCACCCTCCTCCAAGAAATTAAATTTCAAAAAGGGTTTGGCATTAGAAAAAATTTCCCTTTCATCACCCAATTTCAGGGGGGTTATTCCAGGGTTTTTCAGGCCCCAAAACCAGGGAACAAATTTGGTCTTGTACAGACTCTCAAAAATCAGGGTTTTTCTGATCAACAGAAAAAAATCTCAACATTTCTCCATTTAAAAAAAAATACAATTTTTGGGATTCAAAATAAATTTCCCCAATCAAATGATTTCAAAACCCCGGTCACCAGGAGGAGGGGGGAGGTTTTCATTAAGGAGTAAAATCATCTAAATCTAAAGCCCCCCAAAAATCCCCTGTTCGTCAGCGAGGGAAAGGTTTTGGGGGTCAGCTGCCCTTTCCACCATCAAAGGGCAAGTCCCGGGGGCCCCAAAGTAAAATATTCTTTTCCCATAAGGCCAAAAACATCTTGTTCCGGGAAACAGAAAACAGGCTTTCCCTTTTAGACACCTGCATGTTTTTGGTGCCGGACCCAAAGAAGAGCCTGGGTTTGGGGGTTTTAGCCCCAAAAAACAGACGGGAGGCAAGGGAAAAAATTTTGGGATCTCACCAGCAGGTAGCCCTCCCCAGGATGCCTCCTCTTTGGGTTGGGGTCCCCAAATTTTAAAAGGAAAACGGGGTTTTTTGGAAAATTTTTGGTCTCCCCCGGGAAAACACAGGCTTTTTCCCAAATTTAAAGGGAAACTGAGAGCCATCAAGTTGTTTTTTGTACCTTTTTAAAAAGGCCCTTTCCTATTAAACCAGAATGTCCTCGTAAAAAACAGGACAAGGGGGGTTTCCCCGACCTGGATCCCAAATTGGCAACTCCAGACAATGCAAAAAAAAAAAACACTTTTGCGCCCCATCAAAACCAGGGGTCCCTGTAGCAATAAAAGGGGTTTTCAATTCAGGGCTCCTCCCCCTCTTCCTCTGATCCCAAGGTCCTCGGAAAAATTTTGGATGAGAAAACAGAGGTCATAGCGGGTTTTTTCCTTCTGGCCCCGCCCGGGGGGGTTCTCTTTCATATTGTCACTTTTCGAGGGCAGATTCTGGAAATACCGTCAGGGGGCCGCCCATCCCCCAGAAAAGGCATGTTCTATCCTCAAGAGCACAAACTCCATTGAAGGCTTGGAGGGTGAGCGGGAAAAAAACTTTCACACAGTCTGGTTCTCGAAATAAGTAGTTAAAACCCTTTTGGCCCGTAGAAGAACCCTTTCCAAAATTATCCGTTTATAACAGGAATTTTGAGAATCTACAAAGGGGTTTGGGGTCCTTAAGGAAGTTTTCTAATGACTTGCTATCTTTTTACTACAAATTTTTTTCAGGAAAGGTTTAAAAAAGGGGCCCCAAAAAATAACCCAAAACATTGGGAAAGGTTCCCACTTCACAGCAAATTTAAAGCCCCAGCTGGAAAACAAAGTTAAACAAAACCCAAACAATGGTCAGGAAAATTCTTCCCAAAAAGTCCCGGGAAAACTTTTTAAAAACCCGAAAGGGGCATAATCCCATACCATCATGGGGAAAAAATTTTACTTGTTTTGGGGGCCTTTAACGGGTCCACCCTTTGAGCCCATGTTTCAGTTTTAGTTCCCAAAAATATAATTAACCTTTAAAACACCCTTTTTTTAGGGGGCAATTTTTTCAGCAAAAAAGGGTTTGGGGAACTTCAAACTTCTTTATAGATAAACCATATTTGAGAGGGGCAACGAATTGTCTTATTCTGTTGGGCCCCCCGGGCAGGTTTTCCCTTTCCCAAAAAAGGGCTTTTAAAAAATCTAACCCAAATTTAAAAAGAGATTTTTCTGCCCCCCCTGTTCTTTTCCCCATCCCGTGGAAAAAAACAACAAAATGTTGCAAACCCCAAAGGGGTGTGAGAAGAGCGGTGTCCCCAAAATTAAAATAAAAAGCCCCAATCAATTATTCAGGTTGGGGGTGAAAACATTGTTTCTAAATTTTTTTTTAAAGGCAATAGTAAAGGTCACAACCCCGCAAAAGGTTACTTTGGCCTGTGGATTAAAAGGGCCTAAAAGGGAAAGTTACGTTTTTTAGGTTTAAGATTAAACCCCTTCATCTCAGAGCTCAAATTTCCCCCGGAAAACCACTGCGACATCCTGGGCGGAAATTTGGGGGGGAAGTGCCTTTGATCAAATGTGTAAAGGGTGAAAAATGGTTCGAACCATCAACATTTGTAAAACATTACAGGTTGGAAGTCCTCTCTGCAGAATGTTCAACTTTTGGTGAATCAATACTCAGGAAAGCTTCGAAGGTCCCACCCTCTTAATATTGCTTTTTAAATCCAATGGTGTGCTGCCGTAGGACGATCAGGAAAGTGGAAATTTGCTTACCGAAATTAATTTTTCCTGGAGTCCGTAGGCAGCACAGCTTTCCCACCCAGATTAATTTCCTTCATTGCTACTTACAATACTGGTGTGCGGTGATTCCAGCCAGGCTTTATAGGGCAACACTTAAGTGATTACTTAGTTCAATTAATTTTTTTTTTTTACTTATTTTGTACTTTCACATGTTTTTTTAGTTTATCTTTAGATCACTGTTACCATGCATAGCAGTACTGCTATGCATAACAACTGCCAATCACTATGCTATGTTAAACTTCCTGGCTGCTAGGGAGAGCATCGGCAGCCGCGATCACATCGTGGCGATGTGGATGCAGACAGAGGGAGCTCCTTCCCTCTGTCTTTCCCTTAGCTGCCGCAACTGTGGCTGAGCTCCTGTTGTGGATGACAGAGCATGGGGCTCAAGGGTGGAACTACAGGGGTAGCAGACATAGCAGCTGCCACGAGGCCCGTGCCAGTAGGGGGCCTGACCCAGGCCCATAGACTCGGGCACTGTAGCAGCCGCTATTACGTCTGCAAGCCAGATAGTGCTCTGCCCCTTGGCCCGGCTAGAGGGCCCTGTGACTAGATGTAGCTGCTTGAGTGTCCTCACATCGCATACAATAAACTTTCCAGACAGATGGGGGGGCGGGTCAGAGCCCGCGGGGGAGCTGCAGTCTCCAACATCAGCAAGATGGCAGGTAACAGTCACTGTGTCACTGTCTCCTCCTGCTCCCCAACCCCAGTCTCCCTCCCCCCCCCGTCTTGTACAGAAGACACCGGCAGCCTGCAAAAAAAAAAAAGTTAGATTTGGTCCACATAAGAAGTCGGTACAGAAGGCTGTGGGGAGGGGGGGGGGGAATTCCCAGGCAGCATAAACAAACAGTAGTCAAAGCATAGTCAGGAGGCTGCCTCCACCACTAACAGTGCTGCAGACTGTCCAGTACTAGGAAGTGTAAATTGTCCTTGTTGTCAATAGCAACCAATCAGAGCTCATAGCAACCAATCAGAGCGCATTGCAATCAGAGGTCATAGCAGCCAATCAGAGCCCATAGCAACCAATCAAAGCCCATAGCAAGCAATCAGAGCTCAGCTGTCATCTCCCCAGAGCAGTATAAAAAAATGAAAGCTGACCTCTGATTGGTTGCTATGGGCTCTGATTGGTTGCTACTGAAAACAAGGACAATTTACGCTTTACTTAACTACAGATGTTGGCCCCACCTATAGCCTACCTATGTGGGGCCGTCTATAGCCTACCTAGCTATCTGTGGCCCACCTCTGCCTACCTACCTGTGACCTAAAAACAGCCTAGATAGCCCACTACTTAGTACATTAATGTACAGAGATGGGGGACAGTGAGGGAGGTGCTGGAAAAGTGAGGATTCTAAGATATTTGTGTCCAAATCTGCAGGGACAAGTGGTGTCCGGGAGAAGTCATCATGGCGGTCTGGACCGGATGCAGAACAAAAGGGAAAGTCAACGACTCGTCAGAGAAATGTCACCTGTGAGTCACAAGATGTAACTGCACTGTAATCACTTATAGGTCTGTAGAGCCTGTGTACACTGGTGTCTACCACTATATAGTCACTGTATGGAGGTAATATACAGTCTGCAGAACCTGTGTACACTGGTGTCTACCACTACACTCACCGGCCACTTTATTAGGTACACCTGTCCAACTGCTCGTTAACACTTAATTTCTAATCAGCCAATCACATGGCGGCAACTCAGTGAATTTAGGCATGTAGACATGGTCAAGACAATCTCCTGCAGTTCAAACCGAGCATCAGTATTTGGAAGAAAGGTGATTTGAGTGCCTTTGAACGTGGCATGGTTGTTGGTGCCAGAAGGGCTGGTCTGAGTATTTTAGAAACTGCTGATCTCCTGGGATTTTCACGCACAACCATCTCTAGGGTTTACAGAGAATGGTCCGAAAAAGAAAAAACATCCAGTGAGCGGCAGTCCTGTGGGCGGAAATGCCTTGTTGATGCCAGAGGTCAAATGAGAATGGGCAGACTGGTTCGAGCTGATAGAAAGGCAACAGTGACTCAAATAGCCACTCGTTACAACCAAGGTAGGCAGAAGAGCATCTCTGAACGCACAGTACGGCGAACTTTGAGGCAGATGGGCTACAGCAACAGAAGACCACACCGGGTGCCACTCCTTTCAGCTAAGAACAGGAAACTGAGGCTCCAATTTGCCCAAGCTCATCGAAATTGGACAGTAGAAGATTGGAAAAACGTTGCCTGGTCTGATGAGTCTCGATTTCTGCTGCGAAATTCGGATGGTAGGGTCAGAATTTGGCGTCAACAACATGAAAGCATGGATCCATCCTGCCTTGTATCAACGGTTCAGGCTGGTGGTGGTGGTGTCATGGTGTGGGGAATATTTTCTTGGCACTCTTTGGGCCCCTTGGTACCAATTGAGCATCGTTGCAACACCTTGTGGAATCTATGCCACGAAGAATTGAGGCAGTTCTGAAGGCAAAAGGGGGTCCAACCCGTTACTAGCATGGTGTACCTAATAAAGTGGCCGGTGAGTGTATATGGTCACTATATGACAGTAATAGTGGTCTGTGTATACTGATTTTTAGTCAATAATAATATAGGGGTATTATTCAGTCACTATTTGGTGGTAATTTGTGGTCATGTTCTGGCGGTATAATCCGGTCTATAGCACTATTAGTAGTGTTGGTCTGGATATAGTGATATTTGTTTGGTAGCAGTATGATGGCGATATCTATGGTGAGGTAATCGCATCATGTATTACCTAGAAACTGCATGACTTTTTAAGCGGTCCCAGTAAATGTTTACGGTGAGAGGGAGGGCCCCATCCAAAAGTTTGCTATGGGACCCAGGCTTCTCTAGTTACGCCCCTGATGGGGCCAATTGTAATATACAGCTGGTCCAATGTTGTCATTGTGCAGGCCCCGCTTGTGAGCCCGCACGATGTCCAAGACGTACCTGTAGGTCCATTTGCAGCATGTCACTTCCAGCCAAAGTGGATGCTGAACCAAGTAGAGTTATCGACATTTGTAGTACCCATACATCATGGTCTGGAAGGGGTTCCTGCAAACTGATGGATGGGTACATCATGGAGATCTTGCGAGCTCACAAGATTGCGGCATTGGACCAGCGGTATATTACCACTGGCATCATGCTGCATCACTCGCGGCCAGAGTGAGCTCCGACTGCGTGTGATGAACCACTTAGCTGCCACAATGCCCTACATCGCCACAGCTAAGACAAAGGTAGAAGGAGAGAGCTCCTTGTGCCTGTAATTGGCGCAGCAGCACTGTTGGCCGGCTTACCTGACAGGCTGGGAGTGTAACAAACAAGTACAACACAAGCACGAAAAATAAAATAAAAATGCGTACACTGTACTTTACCAAAGCCCATCGCCCCAAAAAGATAAAAAATAAAGTACACATATTTGGTATCAACACATGCGTAACAACCAACCCTATAAATCTATCATGTTAATTAACCCGCACGATGAACGCCGTAAAAAAATATATATATATTCACAGAATTGCGATTTTTGTTAATTCCGCAGCAAATAAAATGGAATAAAAAGCTATCAAAAACTCACATAAATGCCAAAATGGTACCAAGTAAAACATCAGTTCTTCCCGCAAAAAAAAAGCCCTTACACAGCTCTGTATACAGAAAAATATAAGTGTTATGGCAATTAGAAGACAGCGATGCATAAATACTGCAAGAAAAAAAAAGCCCAGCTCAGTATACAGAGAAATAAAAATGTGATGGCTATCAGACTATGATGACATAAAAAAACACATATAAACGCATTTCTATTGTGTAAAAGTAGTAAAACATAAACAATATAAAAATTATATCATTACAATTGTACCGACCCGCATAGTAAAATAATCATGTCATTTATCCCGCATGGCGAACGCTGTAAAAATGAAGCCCAAAAAACAATGGCAGACCTGCATTTTTTTTCCTCCCATTTTCATGGCTCCATTCTAAAAAAATTATGGAACACCTGTGCGCCCAAAATGCACAATACACCCCTAGATGAGATCCATGAGGGGTGTTGAATCCACCTTTAAGGTGTCCGCAAACCTGTAATGGCGCCTAAATAAAATTATATTGAAAATGAGACCCCAGAGTTCAGTAGGTTCTGCTCAGTGGTTGAGCCAAATAGCAGACCAAGGCCAAATACGGGATAGCTCTAAAAACGGCAGAATCTGGGGAATTGATGTTGAGTTTCATTTACCTAATTACGTCTACCGTGTTCCAGTGGATAATGGACAAAAATTGAAAGAAAAAAAGGGAACGTTTAAAATTTCACCTCCACTTTGCTTTAATTTCTTTGAAATCTGTTTATTAAGCACTCCAAAACATACAATGAAGACGTGTAACAAACAAGATAAAGTCACAGGATGACAATGACTCACAGAATATTCAGCTAAGTGACAGAGCTGTACGAGTACATTCCGGAATGCAATATTTTCTTTTTCTCCCTCCCCCCACCCCTCCAACACACAACTTTCAAATAATAGGTAATGCGAAGCGTAACAGTTGTGGAGTATATAATACAGTTTGTAAGTGAGTAATGAACGTAGAAGATTCAAAGCTTCCAGATCTATATACTATACATTACCAATTTTAAGTACATAAAATAAAATCAAGGTTGAACAAACACCAACCCGAGCCTTCGATTTGCGAACTCATGCCAGTTCCAAACAGCAAGATTCATGCCATTGCCCAATTGCCTAATCACTAGACAAGCTTTGCAACTGCAATTAAACTTACGATATGTTAGGTCAGGATTATACTGATATTATACTGGCTCAGGCTACAGACCATATCATTCCTTATCTCTTAGCAAGTACCGTAAGGAAAGGACCTGTCGCAAACACATAAAGGTTACATATATTAGTAAGCCCAGGCAAAAATAAAACATACATCAAAACCACATACATCAACAAATAAGCGCTCCTTTCTCCAATCCCACCCCCATCTCTGATGTCAGTAAGACAGTCTGCCAACGCGGTTGCCATTTTCTACCACCAACATCTTAACTCACTGCGCAGAACTGAATTCTTGGGCATCCAAAAGCAGGCCAAAGGCAGAACTAGATTTACCCCTCTTTGTGGTGCGTCAGGTCATAACCCCTTTAAATTGGTGGCTCTCCCATTAATACCTGTTCTTGAAACCATGTGGTATAAGTAAAGCATTCCCTAATAGCCCCCTGTATTCTCTGCGGAAGTAAGGGAATAAAGCTGCCCCAGACTTGAAAGAATCTTTCAACGTGTGTCTCTTTTTTACCAGAGGCCTCTACCCAGTCCATTTTCAATATATAGGACAATTTATCTAAAACATCCTGAAAGGGGGTGGAGAGTCGTGTATCCATGTGTTCAAAATGGTTTTTACCCCTGCCGCTGAAATCATATATAATAATTTTCTTTTCCCGGTTCACATGGAGTCAACTGTGTGTCTATATGCCCAAATATGGCCCATAGGGGATTGCTGGGGACATAAGTCGTCAAATGCGTTCTTGTAAATAGCATCACCCGTGCCCAAAAAACCTGTATCACTGGACAGCTCCATATACAGTGGAACATGTCCGCCTCCAGGTCCCCACATCTGAAACAGCTACTACTCTCAAAAATACCCATGCGATGACCTCTGACTGGGGTAATATAAGCCCTGTGATATAACTGAAGAGACATCTCCCAATATCTACTTGAGGCCAAGAATTTGCGGCTATTGACCAATGCCTTAAGTAAGGTGTGGACCTCCAGACTAGGATCGTCTCTCACCCACTTTGCCAGCGCCATTGTTGATTCCGAGAAATCAAGCGGCGTATGCAGGGTTTTATAATAACGAGAGGTCAAGCCCCTTTCCGCCGTGCTCCTGAGCAACAGTTTGCGCAGTGTTGGGTCCCATTCGTTCTGCGTAAGATATGGAAGCAGTGTTAAAACATAGCTACGGGCACTTAAGTAAGGGAAAAAGGAGACCCCCGCCTCCGGAAATTTAGACCTCAGTTCCTCCAAGCATAGAATCCTATGTGTTTTAGTATCTACCAAATCCTGAACTGACACTATCCCACCTTTCTCCCACATGTAAAAATCTTTGTGTGGGACCCCATGTTGGAAATCCGGGTTGCCTATAAACGTGCGGAACAATGAGGCATGTGGATGGAATCTCAGTAGCACCCTCAATTTTTGCCATCCCCGCCATGTTGAAAATACCAGGGGATTAGATCTGATTAGTTCCGGGACTTGACATAAAGGCAAATGTAAAAAATTTGCCAGCCGGGTCTTCCCTACAAAAGATTGCTCTGTCTTGGTATCCGTGTACGTTGATGTACCCTGCAGCCAATCCACTGCCGGGCGGATCAGCGCAGCCACATTATATGCTCTGATATTTGGGAAATTAATACCTCCGTTGTCCTTGGGCTGCTGCAAAATTACCAACGGGATCCGAGGTCTCTTACCCCCCCAGATGAAGCGACGAAAGAGCATATTCATGCGTATCTCGTCCTTGCGTCTAATATAAAGTGGCAAAGAATGTAGGAGGTACAATAGTTTGGGGAACTCTACCAACTTGATAAGATTTCCCCTGCCTACATATGACAGCGGGAGTTGCCTCCATGTATGCAATCTTGCCTCCATCGAAGCTATGTAGGGGGTGATATTATCTTTATATAAACTGGATGGAAGCCTTGATAACGTTACTCCCAAATAGGGCATTTTATTCATGCACCAATTAAATGGATATAGTGGAGCCCATGTAGGCTTGGCCGGCCCTTTAAGTATCATTGCATTTGTTTTGTCAAAGTTGATATGGTACCCCGAAAGGGATCCCACCTCCCGCAGAGTCTGCAAAATCTGCGTCAAGCTCCGCCGCGGATTCTTCAAGACCACCAGCACGTCATCAGCAAACGCCACTACATCCACAATCGGAGAGTCCTCCCGATCTCCACCTGCAGCGTAATTAGGCTTTAGACAATATAGTAATGGGTCTATTGCTAGATCAAAGAGCAATGGTGATAGTGGACAGCCCTGCCTGGTACCTCTAAACATATCTATAGGGGAGGTGAGTAACCCATTAACTAAAAGGTTAGTAGATGACCCCTCTTGAATATAGGAAAGAAAATTCAGAAACGTTGGACCAAAGTTCCTCCTAGACAGAGTGGCAGACAGAAAGGGCCAAGAAACCCTATCGAACGCCTTTTCAGCATCCAAACTCAGAAGCATCAAGGTGTCCGAGGAAGGTTCCATAGCCCTCACCGTCGCCTCCACCACCGACCGAATATTTTTCACAGCCTGGCGCCCCTGCACAAAGCCCCTCTGGAAGGAAGGCCTGGAGTCGAGTCGCTAAAATCTTAGTTAATAATTTATAGTCACTGTTGAGCAAAGCTATCGGACGGTAATTTTTAACCAGAGTTTGATCCTTGCCCGGTTTAGGAAGTAAGATAGTGCACGACTCCGAGAATGACTCCATCGCCCTCCGATCCTGATATACCGCATTATAGAGGCTAGTCAAAATTGGTGTAATTTCAACTGCTAAAAGCTTATAATATTCGTTACCATAGCCATCCGGCCCTGGCGATTTCCCAATAGCCGAAGATGCCACGGCCGTCCTCACCTCTTCTTCAGTGATTGGACTATCTAAGAAAGCCTGCTGCTCTTCATCAAGGCCCGGAAGGAACCCCGTGTCTAGGAAAGACTCAATCCGATCCATGTCAGTCGGCGGTGCTCTATAGAGATCCTCGAAGAACTCAGTAAATAGTCTCGAAATCTCCTCTGGCTCTGTCTGACGTGCGGCGGAGTCAGGATCCCTCAGGGCCAGCACCGGTTTGCGACTACGTTGCGTCTTAGCCAGCCGTGCTAACATCCGGCTATCTCTGTTCGCCCCTCTGAAATACCTATTCTGGTTGATTTTAACTAGCCAATTTGCTTGACTTTGCACGAAAGATTCCAGAACCGTTTTGGCCTCTTTGTATGATATTTCTGCTGTCGCAGATGGAGTGTTCGCCAGTTCCCTCTGTGTCATCAGCAAGGTTGCCTGCAGCTTTTCAAATTTCTTTTGCGCCTCCCGTCTCTTCCCCGCTACATAATTAATTATGTGGCCCCTCATAACCGCCTTTGCAGCAGCCCAGAACAAGGAGATATCGTCTATGTGTGCTAGGTTATCGTCAACGTAATTAGTCCAATGCACCTGCAGGAAGGATTTAAAATCCTCAGATTGCAACAGGTAGCCCGGGAACCGCCAAAACCTGCTCCTAAGTTGTGGTTTTGGACGTGAGATCAGCAATGTGACTGGAGCATGGTCCGAAACGGCTATGGTATGAACTGTTGAGTCCACTACCGATTCCCACAATCCTAGAGAGATGAGAAAGTAATCAATCCTAGTGAAGCTCTTATGAACTGAGGAGTAGAACGTAAACTCCTTCGCACCCATATTCAATGTACGCCATGGATCACAGAGTGCATTATTATCCACTAGAGTCAGTATGTCTCTAGCGGCTGGGGATAGTGGTCGAGTGGACGCCGACCTGTCCAGTAAGGGGCACTGAATCGCGTTAAAATCCCCCCCCCAGGATAGTGTTGGTATCCGCCCTTGCTGATATAAGAGAATTCAATTTGGCAAAGAAGTTTGTGTTAGCTAGATTAGGGGCGTATATATTGATCAGCGTGTACGAAACACCCTGTAGTTGTATCTTTAGCAAGAGATATCTGCCCCCGACGTCTTTAACCTCCTCCTCTACCACATAATCCAGACCTTTACGAAATAAAATAGCTACTCCCCTTGATTTAGAAGAATAATTGGCCATATGACATGATTCCAGCCAGGGGCTACGCAAACCCACCGTGTTATCTTTTTTCCAATGGGTTTCCTGCAAGAAGATGATATCAGGTTTGAAGCGCTTTAAATGTACACTCACTTTTTTTCTCTTAATAGGGGTGTTGAGTCCCGCCACATTCCAAGTAAGTAGTTTGATGGGTCCCTCTTCTGAGATGCCCGCCTCATATACTCTACTCGTCATGTTACTCTATCCATTTGCCCTTGTAAGTTGTGAATTCCTGCAATTTGTAGTGTCCCCACCGTCCCAGCGAGCGACAGGGTGCACCTCACGATTGTCAGTTCTGCCACACCTGAGGGGGTGAGCCCGGAGAACAGAGCGCGTACAAATATCAAATTCAACATAAACAAAAATGACATGAACATATGGGACCAAAAACTGACCCCCCGAACTAGCAAAACATTAGCCTGATTCGGCAGCTGCATCGCTGCAATAAATCAAAAGGGCTCTAAAGCCATTATTTCCCTGTTTCTCCTTGTGTAACGTTAGTCTCCTAGCTAACCTTCCTCAATATGGAAGTGGCGCCTGGCTTGGGCCGGATCCTCAAAAACTAGCTGCCTACCCTCCGTCTGCACCCTCAGCTTTGCAGGATACATGAGCTGAAATCTTATTGCTTGCTCATGAAGGTGCCTACACACTGGGGAAAACAGCTTCCTTTTCTGGGCCACAGATGCAGAGAAATCTTGGAACAGTAGGATTTTGTTACCCTCTACCATGAGGGTGTCACGTCTTCTATATGCCCTCAACACTTGTTCCTTGATTGCCCAATTAAGGTATTTTGCTATTACTGGGCGCGGTCTCGCATTCCTGTCCCCTTCCTGCCTCTGCGGTCCTAACCTGTGGGCCCTTTCAATGACATATTTGTCTGTGGGAACATCCATCTCCAAGGCCCCTGGAATTTTCTCTGTTAGGAAAGTTATTAGGCCATCCCCTGTAATAGACTCCGGGATACCTACAAAACGGAGATTGTTCCTTCTACTGCGGTTCTCCAGATCTTCGATCCGGTCTCTTAATGCCGCTTCAGTTTCCCTAACTTGGGTTAGCGACTGCTCCACATTAGAGGTGGTAACTTCACAGGAAGCCACCTTGTTTTCAAGCTCCACTATTTTCTGCGCATTAGCTGTACTCATTGTTAGCGCGGAATTGATTGAAGCATGTAAAACCTCAAATCTTTTATCCATCATAGGCATCAGGATTTTGGAAACCTCTTGAGCTATAGCGGATAAAGTAAGTGGCTCGTTACCCTGCTGGGGCCCTGTCGGACTCGATGGAGAGGCAGAATCATAAGCAGCCATGTCTCCTGAAAAGGAGCCCGGAGAGGCCGGGTCGTCCTCTGCAACTCCAGAGGGAGTGCCCTGAGACATAGTAGGTGGCTTATTTTTTGGAGTTTTAGGGGCTCCTTTTGATGCACTAGGGACCCTGGCAGATTTCGGAGGAGTTGCCACAGCGAGTGCAGACGCGTGTTGCCGCGTGTTTCTTTTTGGTTGGGATTTGGATAGATATTTGTCCATCCCTCCGTTACAGAGGGATGAGGAGATAGAAAAGTTTAATAAAGGAAAGAAAAGTATCAGGAGAAACAGGGATTATTGTGAGTATTACATATCAGCAAAGTAGCAAAACATCCCTAGCTATCATCTGGTGTATTGCAAGGTCACAGTGACTCAGCAAGAATAGAGAAATTTGAAGAGTGCACTTTATCAACTATGTCAGAAAAAGAGCTTTGGCCCCCTCTAGTGACCAAAATTGGCAGATACCTTTTTTTCAAAAAAGATGAGAATTTAGACTTAAAAGATCACCAACAATTACTATGGTTATAGTAAATATAGGCATATGCAAGGGTTACTGCAGCTCTAAGTGTCCTCTTGCCCTCAGTGGCAATATCCTGCTGCCTCTACCCAATGTGGAGGGCAATGGGCGACCGCTGGACAAAAGCTTTGCCCCCAAGAGATCCCTCTGTAATTTCAGGCTATAGTTGCCCTATTTTGAGACAGTGAGAAGGGTTCCAAGGCTCACGGAATACAGTGGGGTGCCTGACAGTCCCGCTCCCCAAAGTCTCCTGTGTGCAGGGAGGCCCGCACCACACGTGGCCAAGATGGCCGACGATCCCGCCGCCACGAGGATCACAGCAGCTCCACTCTCAGGGACCTCCGTTCCCCACCTCCTCCGCTCTCCCACCTGAGTGGCGATGCAGGGACCCGATCCTCCACCTGCAGGGGCAGTCACCTCCGACCTCCGATCCGTCTCAGCCGCCCTCCTTCTCCACGATCACGGATGCAGCCGTCCACCGCTCTCTCCTATCCCTCCGCTCACCGTCAGTGTGCAGCTCAGGGATCCGTCTCGCCCGCCACCTGCGGTCTCTGCCAAGCGCCGCGATCCGGCCGTCAGCGCAGCGCAGGGTTCCTCCCGGTCTCCGCTGCCTCCGGACTCGGCGCTTCCGTGGGACCGTCCTCCCGCCTCCGGCTGACGCCAGCTGCCTCGACCCGAGCTTCGGTATAGCGCAGGATTCCTCCCCGCCTCCGCGTCGTCAGGTCTCAGCTCCTCCGGCTCGCCGTCACCACCGCGCACCTCGCCCGGGCTCTCCTCCCTGCAAGGAGGTAAGCAGGGCTCTCCACGTTGCGCTGCCGCGGGCTCTCTGGTCTCCGTCCGGGCCTTTGCCACTCTTACTCGACCGCCACCAGCGGTCTCGGACTGCAAATTTTGGGGCCAGAAGCAGGAGCTCTGCTAAGATGCGGCTACTCTCGGTAGCTCCGCCCCCGGAAGTCCCTTTGCTTTAATTTCTGTGAAATACCGAATGGGTTAAACTTCCTAAATGCTTTTTTAATACTTTAAGGGGTCTAGTTTCTTAAATGGGGTCATTTGTGGGGGTATCTAACATACAGGCCCCTCAAAGCCACGTCAGAAATGGACTGGTCCCTAAAAAATCAAAAATCTATTTTGAAAATTCTCTTGAAAGTGTGAAAATTTACTACTAAATTTCTAAGCCCCCTAATGTCGTTAAAAAAAAAACAAAAAAAAAACAACCACATTTAAAAAATTATGCCAACCTACAGTAGACATATGGTAGATATTATATATAAACTATTTGGAGTGGAATAACTCTGTTTTACATGCAGAAATTTTGGGACCTTGAAAATGACCAATTTTTCAAATTTTTCACAATATTTTGATATTTTTCACAAATAAACAAGGATTGTATGGACCAAAATTTTTTTACTAACAAACTACAATGTGTCACGAGAAAATCTCTGAATCACATGGATAGGCAAAAGTGTCAAAAAGTTATTCTCACATAGTGTCACATGCCAGATTTAAAAAATGGGGGCTCTGTCAGGAAGGTCAAAACTAGCTTAAAGGGGGGCGTGGTTTGCCATTAGAGAGTGAGGACACGTCTTCCACGAGCTCTGTTCAGGACACTCAATAATCCCTACATCGGGCACTCATTATGGGCCGGGGACGGGTCAGAAAGACGGCCGACACGACCAAGACATCTATGGCACCGCTGGGTGTCTTGTTGGACCGGGTGGCCTGGCCTTTTCTTATTGGGGTCTTGGAGGCTGTGGGCCTGGGAGCTATCATGCGGGGTAGGATTATGGCCTTGTACACTGCTCCACAGGTCCAAATCCGTATTAAGGGCTCTCTCTCTGAACCAATATCTATAAACAATGGTACCAGGCAGGGATGCCCCCTGTCTCCCATACTTTATGTTCTGACTATGGAGCACTTGATGCAAGCACTACATAATGATCTGTCTATCCATGGGGTCCGTGCTGGGCAATTGCACATCAAGTGCTCCGCCTTAGCAGACGATCTACTGTTATATCTCACAGATCCCCAGACGTCATTACCAGTAGTTCTTAAGGTCCTAGAGGACTATAGTCGATTAAGAAATTATAAAATCAATATGTCTAAGAGTACGGCCTTAAGTTTTAATATCCCAGACCAGGTCCTGATCCAGCTAAAGGCCTCTTTTCCTTTCTCTTGGGCAACATCTTCTTTCCAATATTTAGGGAAACAGATCCCTTCGACCTCCAACAAGATTTTTTATTTAAACTTTGCTCCCTTACTTTCCAATATTGCCCAGGACCTTATGAAATGAGAAAAGAGAGATTTCTCTTGGATAGGAAGAATCAATATTTTTAAGATGAATATTCTCCACCACCTCCTATACCTTTTCCAGACCATTTCCATCAACCTGCCGAAAACTTTTTTTTAAGACACTGCGTCGTCTCATCTCCCTTTTTATCTGGGCGCGTAAACATCCTAGGATTGCCGGGTCTACGTTACATAGTTACATAGTTTGTAAGGCCGGAAAAAGACAAGACGTCCATCCAGTTCAGCCTGTTGTGCTAAAGTGTTGATCCAGAGGAAGGCAAAAATCCCCAATGAGATAGAAGCCAATTGTCCTCATTTTAGGGAAAAAATTCCTTCCCGATTCCAATCTGGCAATCAGAATAAATCCCTGGATCAACGACCCTTCTCCAGAATCCTAGACACTATAACTTGTTATATGATTACACTCCAGAAATGCATCCAGACCCTTTTTGAACTCTGTTATTGAACTCACCATGACAAGTTCCTCTGGCAGAGAGTTCCACAGTCTCACTGCTCTTACAGTAAAGAATCCCTTTCTATGTTAATGTAGAAACTTTCGTTCCTCAAAACATAGAGGATGCCCCCTTGTTCTAGATACAGTCCTGGGTATAAATAAATCTTGGGAGAGATCTCTATATTGACCTTTGATGTATTTAAACATATTTATTATGTCCCCCCGAAAACGTCTTTTCCCTAAACTAAATAACCCTAATCTTGATAATCTTTCTGGGTATTGTAGTCCACCCAGTCCTTTTATTATTTTTGTTGCCCGCCTTTTTACCTGTTCAAGCTCTACAATGTCTTTCCTGTGCACTGGTGCCCAAAACCGTACACAATATTCCATGTGTGGTCTAACCAGTGACTTGTATGATGGGAGAATAATGTTCTTATCATGTGCATCTATGCCCCCTTTAATACACCCCATGATCCTATTTGCCTTGGCAGCTGCTGTCCGACACTGGCTGATACAATTAAGTTTACTGTCCACCAGGATCCCCAAGTCCTTCTCCATGTCACTTTTATCCAGCGTTTTTCCGTTTAACATGAAGTCATGTAATGGATTTTTCCTCCCCATGTGCATAACCTTGTATTTATCTGTGTTAAACCTCATCTGCCATTTCTCTGCCCAAGCCTCCAACGTATCCAGATCCCTTTGTAATAACACATTATCCTCTATTGTGTTGATTACTTTACAGAGCTTAGTATCGTCTGCAAAGATCGATATTCTACTGTGCAATCCCTGTGTAACATCATTAATCAAGATGTTAAAGAGGATAGGGCCCAATACTGAGCTCTATGGTACCCCACTAGTAACAGGGATCCAGTCTGAGCATGCAGCATTAATTACCACCCTTTGTTTTCTATCTCTGAGCCAGTTGCTTACCCACTTGCACACAATTTCCCCCAGTCCAAGCATTCTCATTTTACTTATGAACCTGTTATGTGGCACCGTATCAAATGCTTTAGAAAAATCTAGATATATGACATCCAGTGCCTCACCTCGATCCGGTCTAGAACTAAATTTCCTCATAGAAGCTGATGAGATTAGTTTGACAAGACCGATCCTTCATAAACCCATGCTGGAATGGCGTTATACATTTATTTTCAGTGAGATACTCCAGGATGGCATCACTTAGAAAACTTATAATTTTACCTACAACAGAGGTTAAATTTACCGGCCTATAGTTTCCAGGATCACTTTGACCCCTTTTTGAATATTGGCACCACATTTGCTATACGCCAATCCTTTGGGACATACCCCGTTATTAGACAGTCCATAAATATTAAGAATAGGGGCCTATCTATGACATCACTTAACTCCCTTAGGACACGCGGGTGTATACCATCAGGACCTGGGGATTTGTCTATTTTAATCTTCTTAAGACGGAGCTGCATTTCTTCCTGGGTTAGACAAGAAACATTTAATTTGGAGTTTACCTCATCCCCTTCTCATCAGCAGAAAGGTCATCCTCCTCGGTAAATACAGTGGAGAAAAAATTGTTTAATAGGTTTGCTTTTTTCTCATCGCCCTCTACTGTCTCTCCCTCAGTATTTTGTATTTTTCAAAGGGCCAACATTTTCTGTTTTAATCTTTTTACTATTTACATAGTTAAAAAATATTTTGGGGTTAGTTTTACTTTCTATAGCAATACGTCTTTCTGTCTCCAGCTTTGCTTCCTTTATCTTTATTTTACACACTTTATTTTTTTTTTTCCCTTAAGCTTTTTTCCCTTAAACTTTCACTTAAGCTAGTTTTTTTTGTTTTCAAAAGAAACTTTTATTGAGAATAGAAATATACAGCCATTGAGTTAAAGAGAACTGAAATTCTAACATAATAGATGCATATGTCAGAGAATACAGTGCAGATAACATTCCTCATCAAGTCAGGTTTAAGTACAGTGCAAGTTACAGAAGCATAGACAACAGCGTTATGTAAGAAATGAGCAATGTCTGATCCGGGACCTGAAAAGGGACGGAGTTCAAGTATGTTAGTGGAAGCATGTATCAACGGTTCATATTAGGATCAACACCTTACAAACTATGAAACTATGAAGTGGTTAAACCTATTACTTTGAATAGGTAGAAACCTATGAATAAATTATAGGGGCGGAACTAGTAATGGATGGGTGGGTCTAACGGCTGCTCAGAAATAGGTTGGACACATCTCTGGCAAAACAGGCTGCAAACTGCCAGATTTGAGCGAAAAATGCTCCAAAACTACTGCACATTATAGAATAAGTGACACACCACTGAAAACTGTATGACTGTCACTAGCTTGTGCTGTCCTCAGCAAGAGTGGCATAACCTAGGAGACATATTTCCTTTAAGAAGTTTTTTAACCCTCTAGGTGTTTCACAGGAATTAGTGGAGATGAAATTTCACTTTTTTGCAGCATTTAAAGGTTTATTCATTATTCACTGGAACACAGTAGATGTTACAAGGGAAAAATAACTCAATATTAATACCCCTGATTTTGCCGTTTTTAGGGATATCCCATATGTTGCCCTATGTTATGTCTGAACCACAAGCCTCAGAAAATGAGGAGCAGCTACTGAATTGAAGAGTTTCATTTTCATTAAGATTTTCTTTAAAGGGGTTGTCTCGCTACAAAGAATAGCTTTCAAATTGTAGGGAACACAAAATAAAGACGTTTTCAAATATATTGCTTTGTTCCTCTGTTTTCCCTAAGGAGATACAAGTGAATTTATGACCTCCCTGGCTATTTCAGTTCCCTCAGTAACCGACCTGTAAACAATTCTCCCCCTGCTGTTTGTTCAATGAGATAACAGTGAGTGAAGTCATCACACAGGTCATGGCAGTGTCCTGTGCTGCTCAGCAGTAAAAAGCTTGATTTATGTAAAATAAACAGAACTGTAATTAGGGCTTTTGTTTTGGGGATCAGATAAGAAGTCCTGTTAGTAGTTTGAGAAGCTAATCTGATCTAATTAGCAACTGAAAGCACAATGGAGCAGGGAGCTGTACAAGCATGGAGCTTATGCAAATTAGTCAGTCTGAACCAGGAAGTGGCAGAGTATTTCATTCATGAATTCTCTGAAACTCTGAAGGGAGACAACTCCTTTAAGCACCATCTCACATTTGCGGGCACCCTAAAGTATTAAAACTTAATAAACACTCTAAAAAGACTGCACCAAAACTACACAGCTTAAAGAGAACTGGTCACATAGGTTATGCCCCCCTTGCTGAGGGCAGCACAAGCCAGTGAAACACAAGCCGTTTCCAGCGCGGTGTCCCATATTCTGCAAGATTCTGTAGTTTTAGTGTATTTGATGCTCAAATCTGCAGTTTTCAGCCAGAAAAGAATCAAACGAAGAGTCAGTTTTTTTCAAACACTGCACACCTGAGGCTTTCCCCACCCACCTCAACTGATAAACCTATTACTTTGAATAGGTAGTAACATGTGAATAACTGCCAGGGGCTGCCAGCTCTAAAACTACAGCATCTTACAGAATAAGGGACACAGTGCTAGAAACAGCAGGTCTGACACTAGCTTGTTCTGTCCTCAGCAAGGGGGATCTATTTGACAGGTTCCTTTTAATTAATATATTCAGTGGTGTATTGTGCAGTTAGGGTCCACAGTTGTTTCACAATTTTTTTTTTGTTTCGACCATGATAATGGGGCACTGGAGGGAAACAAGAAGCCATTTCACCATTGTTTTTTGGGTTTAATTTCAACAACATTTGCTATCTAAAGTAAATGAAAAATTTACTATGGATGTCGGAATAATCAAGATATCAATATTAATTGTGTAAAAAATTGCATTTTTATGTTGCCATAGTCTGACAGCCATAACTTTTATATTTTTCTGTATAACGAGCTGCTTTTTTTATTTTCTTTGCGGCTTGTTTTTTGCAGGATGAGTTTGGTACCATTTTAGGGTTTATATGACAATTTGATCGCTTTTAATTAACGATGTTCAGAGGCAGGAGGAATAAAAATACAGCAATCCTGGTTTTTAATTTTTACAGCAGTCACCATGCAGTTTAACCCCTTCACGACCTTGGATGTATGCATACGTCCAGGTCGCTTGGGGGTTCACGCACCTGGACGTATGCATACGTCCTGGAGATCGTGCGAACTCTAAAGCAGAGTTCGCACGATCGCGGCAGTATATCAGCTGTATATTACAGCTGACATCCCACAGCTTCAGCCCCGATTGGAGTTCACTCCGGGGCAGAGAGGGGGGGATATACCCTTTATTTATAACTAAGGGAGACACAGGAGGAGCGATCTCCTCCTGCGTCACTGTTGGCACCAACAGCACAATAAAAACACTTTTTTTTTTGTAGCACTTCAACATAAAAAAACTATATGAATTGGGTATCGCCATAATCGTATCGTCCCACAGAGTGAAACTAACTTGCCACGTGTACTGCACGATGAGCGCTGTCAAAAATAAAAAACACTGCTAGGATTGCAGTATTTTCTTCACCCTCCCTTCAAAAAAATGGATTAAAAAGCAATCAAAAAGCCTTGTCCCCCAAAAAATAATACCAATAAAAACTTAAACTCATCCCACAAAAAAGCTGCTATACAGCTCCGTACACAGAAAAATAAAAAAGTTATGGCTCTCAGACTGGCGATGCAAAAACTTTTTCTTTTTTTTTTGAATAAAAGTATTTTTATTGTGTAAAAGCAGTAAAACATAAAAAAAATACAAATTGGGTATCGCTGTTATCATATCAACCTGCCGAGTAAAACTAGCATGTCATTTATACCCCACAGTAATGGCTGTAAAAAATAAAAACACTAACAGGATTGCTGTATTTTGTTCAAAACACCTCACAAAACCCTTATTAAAAAGTGATCAAAAGTCAAAAACCC
>JAODAL010019764.1:0-71136 GCA_025379985.1 Phyllomedusa bahiana | reverse complement strand
CTGTGTGAATATCCCTAAAAAACGACCCACCTCCCCCCCCTATAAAAAAAAATTCTTCCATCCACAAAGAATTTTTTTTTGGTTTCTGAAAATTTATAGAAAATTAAAGGTCCACTAAAGAAATACAAAATCCCCCTTGCTTTAAAAAAGATCAGCTACTGGAGCTAGAAGTCTGCTTGTAAGGGCTTAATCAGCTATGTCACTCTGTCAGCCTCCTCGTGTATTCTGGGGCTCTATGTGTTAATCAGTAGAGTCTTTAGATAACAATAGCTTTCATAAAGTAAAGTTTTATGACCTGTCCACAACACAGCAGAAGGTTGTATTGATAGCAGGGCTGCAGTTGTGCACAAAGCCACCACCTGCAGAGTCTGTCTCCCAGCTAGGAAGCAAGAACTCCTAGGGTGCTTTCACACAGTGCATTTTTGATGCGTTTTTTTTGGGTTTTGTGCAGGAAGGCACATATTAGTCTCATTTGACTAATCTTGTTATTTATGGAAAAACACAAATTAATATGTATTACTGTATGTAGTTTTTAGAAATATCCTTTAAGTGGCCTAGTGGTTACAGATGCCTTGAGGTGCAAATATTTCAAATATTTTATCCCCTTGAGGATATCCATCGAGCAGTGTAGTAAGCTTTTTGACCCCACAATTGTTTCACTGAGTTTATTAGAATTGGGTTATGAACATGCAAAATTAAATTTTCTCCAATAATATGTATTAGCTCTTTTTTTTCATTTTCATAAGCATTAACAGGAAAAAAACACAACACTATGTGTTACACAATTTCTCCCAAAGATGACAATACGCCATATGTGGAAGTGAACTGCTGTTTGGCATGCTACACTAAAAAGTTTTCTGAGATAGAAGTACAGTGGAAAGCCCTTTAGAAATGACATTTTTGAAATTCTGAAATTTATCAAGGGGTATAATTATGGGGTTCAAACACTGTATTAAAATTATATATTTTTTATAGGGGGAATAGAAAAACAGTCATTCCACAGATGTTGGGGTTTTGTTTTTTTTAACTTTTAGTTATTTATTTTTCGTTTACCTTGACGGTATAAATAACATTGTATTCATTTGAGTATTAATTTGTAGGTGACTTGTTTTGCGAAAATTTTACCATTATGGGGATATAATGATTTTTTTGATTTTTTTTAAAATACAGACACTACTACAAAAAGCAAAGGGTATTTTGGCTTTTGGGTTTGGGAAATTTCAAAAATGAACAAAAAAATTCTTAAATTTTTTTTTAAATGAACTAAATTACCCCATCCTTAGCTTTAGAATGATAAACCCTTTTTTGACACCCATAGACCAAGACAACACCTTTACAATTGATCACATTTCCCTCGCCATTGCAAAGTTCAAGTAGGGGTTTTGCTCTCCTAAAGGAGAGATCTTCCCCTTTCTGAGCCACTAAAATTGCCCCCACACGGGCCGGGCCAGAAATGCTCTGCACGGGATGAGGGAAAAAAACCCCGGGAAACAGCGTTTTTCTGCAGATGGGGAGATACTGGTTTGGCAAAAAAATCCTTTTTGTTTTCCCAAAAGACTAAAAGGAAAATTTGAGGGGGGCCCAAAGGAAAATTTTGAGGATTTGTTACATCCAAACAAAAAGGGCGTTTTTGGGCTTCTCACCCCCTTTTCCCCAAAATGCCTTGTGATATGCAGATCCCTTAGTAGAGGGCGAAAAGGAAAAACAAAAATCTAAAAAGCCTTTTCGTTCGGGGGCTCCCCCCAAGGAGAGATCTTCCCCTTTTCTAAAAAATTTTATGTTAAATACTGTTTTTTTCCCCCAAAAAACCCAAAATTTTCCCCAAAATTTTTTTGTGACTAGTGTATTTAACGAGCCCAGCAAAAAAAACTGTTTTACTATTTTTGCAAAAAAAAAAAAAATATATATATATACTATTGGGTGAAAAAATTTAAAAAAAAAAATTATATTGGGGTTCCCCAAAAGGGCAATTTTTTTGGGGGCCTTTAAAAAGGGAAATTTAAAATAAAATTTCCCCTTAAACATGTTTAAAAACAGTGTATGTTTTTTTTTGGGGGGGTGGTGTAGTAAAAAATTTTGGGGTTTTTTCATGAAATTTCACAATAAACCACCTAAAAATTAAGTTTTTCTGGATGCTATAACCATAGCCATTACTTTTTATTCTAGTTTGCTATTTTGTGGGACAAACTATAGTCTTTACTGGCAGCATTTTGTAGTAAGTAATTTCTTTGATGATGTTTTGTTCCATTTTTAGGAGTACAGGTGACTAAAATGCTGCACTTTTGTAGCTTGTTTTTCATTTTTTTAAATTTTTTTTACTATAAAACTTTGCAAAATTTAATTTGGATGTAACTTTTTTTCCGGGGGTCAATGAGATTGTGGCAAAACCCCATTTTTCTCTTTGTTTTCCCAAATTTTAACTCAATAAAAAAAAACCTAATTTTTTTGCTTTTGTGTTCCTATATTCTTAGAGCCATATTTTTTTTTTTGCCCGGAAATTTGGGTGTTTTTGCTTTTTCCCTTTTTGTACCATTTTGAGGGGATTTTAAGTTTTTGATCACTTTATACGAAATTTTCCCAATTAAAATTTTTGGGGGGGTGAAAATTTACAATTTCTGTTTTTTTTTCATTTACTGCATGGTAAAAATAAATTGTTAACTCTGTTATGAAAATTTCATACAATTAGGGGAAAATACAACTTTTTTAATATTTTTTTTATTTTTTACTAACAATAACCAGAAAAGGGGAAAATTTAGAAAACAAAACTAAAAAAAAAGGCTAGTAAAAATTATTAAACATAATTGTGGAATAGATTTATTCGCTAGTGTTCAGGCAGAGCTATCATTATCAATATGGTTGTATTCATCAAAACTCATATGCATCCATCCATTGTACGGTCAGCTTAAAAACATAAGAGATTGAATGAATACTCTTCCTTCCACTTTAGAAATTTTCCAACACCCAGTAACATTTTACCTTATTATACATGTTAATTGGTATTTTTGCAGGTATGTGCCACCTTGGGGACAACAGCATCATGTTCTTTTGACAACCTGATGGAACTGGGGCCTATATGTAAGCATTAACAGAAGACGATCACTGTACTTTGTACATTTATTATTGAACATTTTTTTTTTTATTTAAAGATGGGATGAAAATTTTGACCCAAAGGTTTTTTTCTATATTCCACAATAACTAATAGAGGTTCATATTAGAACCCTACTGATCCAGAGAAAGAGGGAAATAAACATAACACTTGAGGGTGATTTGCTTTCTGATTCCAAAAGGAACCCAAATTTAAAACAACATTCAAAAATGAATTCATGCTTTAAAAATTATTCTCACCCAAATATGCACTACTTGGATATTTTCGTTATTCAGAAAACCTATTGTATTATCTGCAGAAAAGCTGTAAAACGATTATTTGGACCCTTCTTTGAACCTGGCTTTACTCATTATAAAATAACTATGTAGCATAGACGTATTTTTTTAGGTTTTTTTTTTAGGCTGATATCACATGGCACTTTGAGAAAAATGGTGTGATGTTTTTACATGCATTTTTTGCCTAAAAACCCCATGGCCAAATATGAGCTGGAAGACAAAAAAAAGCATGTCGGTGTTTATTAAGGCACAAAAGCCATGGAAAAAGGGGGGGGTCCCAAAGGAGACCTGAAGGGGGTAAATTAAAAACCCGAACCCCCCTATAAAATACAGTTTTTAAACCCTTAAATTTACATACCTATATAAAAAAATCACTTTTGCATGTTTTTTCTCACTTTTTCTGAAAATGAAATCAAAATAAACCTTTCCCTTTTAGGTCAATTTGGATTATCAAAAAAATTTGTATTTATAAAATTTCGAATAAGGGGGAAAAGAGAGAATTTTTTTTTAAAGGGATTTTTATTTCTTTCTGCAAAAATCAAAAGTTTTTAAAAACATTTAGATTCAAATTTTATATTTTTTTGCAAGCCCCCTTTAAAATGAATGACTTGGGGGGAAAAAGTTTTGGAAAATCCTTCCACAAGCTTTTTTCACAATAAAGGGGATAGGAAAATTTTTTCCCGTTCCTCCTGACAGAAAAATGGTGTTAAAATGAGGGCCCTGTTTGTAGGTCGTCTGCCAAAATTTTCCCTTTTTTAAAGGGTTTGCCCAAAAATTTTTTTAGAGGAAATTTAAAACAGGGCTTTGTGATGACCACTCCAAAACTTTTGACTTTTCTTATCCCCTTTAAGGGCCCTTTTGGGAATCATTTTGGGAAATATGCTTGGGTCATTGGGATTTGGAAGGGCCAATTTCTCCCCAAGCTTTAACTTTCTGGGTGATTTCTTGAGATGTTGCTTTAGGAAATTTCCACATGAAACTTCTTTCCTCATGATGCCATCTATTTTGTGAAGTGCACCATTCCCTTATGCAGCAAAACAACCCCACATGCTGCCACCCCTGTGTTTAACAGTTGGGATGGTGTTCTTAGGCTTCCAATCTTCTCCCTTTTTCGTCCAAATGTAACGATGGTCATTATGGCCAAACAGTTATATTTTAGTTTCGTCAGACCACAAGACATGTCTCCAAAAATGTAGGTTTTTGTTCCTATGTGCAATTGCAAACATTAACCTGGCTTTTATACGTTTCTTTTGGAGTAATGGCTTCTTCCTGGCAGAGTGGCCTTTCAGCCCATGTTGATACAGTACTCATTTCACTGTGGATAATGACCAATCTTTTCCAGTTCTGCCCCGCATCTTCACAAGGTCTTTTGCTTTTGTTCTTGGATTGATATGCACGTTAGACCAAAGCATATTCATCTCTGAGACACAGAACCTGTCTCCTTCCTGAACAGTATGATGGCTGGACATTCCCATCTTGTTTGTACCCATGTATAATTGTTTGTACAGATGAACGAGGCACTTTCAGGTATCTGGAAATTGCACCCAAGGATGATCCAGACTTGTGCAAGTCCACAATTCTCTTCCTGACATCCTGACTGATTTTTCTTTAGCCTTTCCCACGATGTTACACACAGAAGCAGTGTGTTTCTGGTATGAATTAAAATACATCCACAGGTGTCTCTAATTAACTCAGATGTTGTCAATAAACCTATCAGAAGCTTCCAAAGACTGATATCATTATATGGGCTGTCCCAAATTGTATAAAGGCATAGTGATCCTAGTGTATGTAAACTTTTGACTTTGCAGAAAGTAATAAAAATGCATTAAATAATTCTCTCTCTCTCATTATTCTGGCATTTGGCAAATATAAATAATTTGGTAATCCTAATTGACCTAAAACGGGTAAGGTTTATTCTGAGTTCATATCAGATAGTGAGAAAAACATGCACATGTGTCTTTTTATAATACTGTATGTAAATTTCTGTTTTCAACTGAATACACTGAGCTCAGCCAAGCTTGCATATGGTCTCAAGAAGTATAGGAGAATAAGCAGCCACCAGACACCTCTTTTGAGAGAACAAAAGGATTTCTGCCATTGAATAAAAGTTGGGACACTGCCTTACACATTAGTTGCTGGTTGGTTTCCCAAACATCGGCAGAAAATGGCTACCTGTAATATTAGGCAATATGTCTCTGTGCAATTGTAATGGAATAGCTGCACTGTGAATTTTAGAAAAAACAGGTTCTGTTGTAGTCCAGTTGAACCATATTTCTGCCCATATTTATTCTATTTAAATGAATGTTCAAGTTCTGTATCGATAATCAGAATTATATGCATGCCATCAACTATTATAGATTAAGCTAGGTAACATATTTATGATTTTATCTAATGGTAAAAGTATCCAGTATATGTGGTTATGCTTTAACAGTTCTCACTTACAGGTAATGCAGAAAATATGTGGCTGCACGTTGATGCTGCCTACGCAGGAAGTGCCTTTATTTGCCCAGAATTCAGATATCTTATGAAAGGTGTGGAGGTGAGTACATCTAAACATTAGCACTCATTTTATGCAATTAGATGGGGAGTTCAGCAAATAAATGAAATAATGTTATTCTCTCTGTAATGAAATAGAAATTTTCCAATATAATTTCTGTATCACTTTATGTTTACCGTATATAAGTTTTACTTGCTGTCAAGAACCTTTACAACTTCCGGTGAATGAAAATCTGGAAATTTATCCTGATCATGTAATGGACACACAGCCACAGAGCTGAATAAATGTACAGTATAGTTTTTAGAACTGTGTCATATAGTGGCAGAAAGTATATGGTGCAAAAGGTATATCATATTAGTAAATAGTCACAAAACTTCTCCTGTGCAGATCCATCAAGAGAAGGAGAGGAAAGGCAGAGAAGGGAGACAGGAGAGGCGCTTTCTGCTATTAGTAGAGACCAAAATTGGAAAGTACACAAAATATTTTCAATGCGCACACCTAATACTGTATGGTTGTGCTAACATAGGCAGAACACTAGAATATGACTTGTGAAGGAACCTCCTGCTCGTCCACAATCTTACACCGCTTCTGCAGCTCAGGGAACAGTATCAATACATTGCATAGGTGATGAAGAAAAGTAGCTTCCAGATCCCAAACATCAAAACAGAAGCATGGCGGCACTGGATCATCAAATAATCGCTCATTTAAATACTGTACAGTTCGGGCAATACATTTTATGTGAATAAAAAACTTCATTATGACCTGCCATCTTACTACTCCTATTACACCATGCAAAAATGGTACAAAAAATAAATCAGCCCACTCAAAATGAGCCCCCCCCCACACAGGTCCTTAGACAGAAAAATAAATAAAAAGTTATTGGTCTCAGAAAACGCAAAACAAATTATGAATCCCTCCCCCCCCCCTGGCTTCCCATTAATTTATATCATTAGGTAGTCTTCCAAATGACAGTTGCAACAGAAAAGAGAGGGAGAGAGAAGGCGCTTTTTGGTTTAGTATATTTAAAATCCCTATAAAAGGTATATTTTGTATAATCTCATCAGTTGTGTCTCTCTCACCTTTTTTGTGTTGTGCACACCCTGGTATCACACAGTGATAAACATAAAACAACCTAGGTGGTATAACTTTTAGTATATTAAGGAGCTTTTTGCCAATTCCAAGAATGGAAAGGCTCAAAAAATAGCGCCAAAGGACAAAATCACTTGAATATAGTGTTGGTCGTGATATATTAGGAATATTTCTATGTGGAACTTGATCTCATAATAAGACCCCAAAACTCGTACCCGTAATAATTTTATTGCCAGGGACATACTTCACATATATACTAAATAAAATTCCTTTTGACACAACATCTGTATAAAAAAAAATACAATTCACAAAAAACCTGAACAAGCTTGGTAGATCCATGCAAAATGTGTAGTCTACATTTATAGCCTTTGTTTTTATATCGTATGTTTTTGTGCCAAAAGGAATCTTGGTATATATGTGAAGTATGTCCCTGGCAATAAAATAGCTATAGGTAAGAGTTTTGGTGCCTTATTATAAGACCAGGTTCTTGCACATACAAATAATCAAGGCCAACTATATTCAAGTGATTTTGTCCTTTTGAGCCTTTCCTCTTTTGGAATTGGCAAAAAAAATTATTTCATATACTCCAAATATCGTTTGGTAAATGGTACCATTAAAAATTACATCTTGCCAATGCCACTCATCTTGTCACGCTTAAACTCTATTTTGCGGGTCAGTAAGCCATGTAGAGTTGTGGAAATGAAACCCCCTCACCCATATCTGTATGTGATCCAAGATATGAAATGTGAGATATCTAGAGAATTCAAGATATCTGAAATTAAAACCGAAATATTGACGGAATGTGGGCGAGCCGATACCAGAAGGAGGCTCAGCGAGGAACGCTTTTCTTGATAAGTAATCTAGGCTTCTTACAAAAATACACACTATTCAATGCACCTCTACTATTGCTGTTCTATCTTGCTAGCCATCTACCTCCTGGTCTCTTACCACCCAGTATGCACCCCTGAGAGAATCTTATCACATCAGGCCTCTACTCTCACCTCACCCATGTTGTTCATAACATCACTCTCCTTTCCCTTTTCAAATATCACATACACCTGCTCACATGTAATCTCTGCACAAACCGTCCCCGCTCATACTCATCACTGAACTATATGCTGGTATCTTTTCTTTATCTCTGCTTCTGGCTGCAAGGTGACATACTCTCTCATGGTCACGCCCACCCTCCATTTCGCTCATCTACTCCTCCTCCGTAGAAACCATGACCGCTAAACCTTATATATGCTATTCGCTGTACCTCTTTAACTCTTTTCTGATCACCTTGAAATTGTGCTCTGTCGGAAGTACGCATCGCACCCCGACCTGTCTGCAACAATACTCACTGTTTGTTTCATGACCTATTCCTCACCCACATTCCATACAATCTCCTCAGCTCTCACTGAAACATGAGCTCCAGCAATTGACCACCGTTTCCTTGCTGCCCTTCACCTCAGGTGGACCTTACACTTCACCCACACACCCAGACCTGAGAAAGGCCGGGGGTGGTGGATGTTGGCATAGTTCTTTTCTCCCACTGCACATTAACAAGGTCATTCCTCCTGTCACCCTCACTCACTTCCCTCCTTTGATCGTCCAGTCAACCCTCAGAACTCTTTCAGCCATTTTCCCTCTAGATTCGCAGGTTTCTGTACAGACCCCAGGCTCACCGCCACGTTTCTGGATCATTTTGCTGAGTGGCCTGGCTGCTCCCACACTTCCTCTCTACTGATATACCCACGTCTCATCCATGGAGTGACATTTAACATTCCTATTGATGACCCCATGTTCTCCCTCTGCACTATCCTCGTTCCCTTTCACTATAAACCATAATCTCTAGGCCTCTCACAGTTTACTAAACTTGTCCCACCCAAATGGGATGGGAACTACTCTTGATCTGGTTTTTCTGTAACCATTCATAACTCAATACTATGTAATCTTTACTATTTCTCCTTACACTCCATCTGATTCACAATCTTATTTCCATTCACTATACATAGTTCTCTACCATCTCTGGACACATCCTGCCCGTCTCCCGTCAGCAATAATATCACTCCTGAACACTCAGGAATCTCACACGACGCCATACAGTCCTCACTCGACCCCCAATTTCTCCTCCCTCTCCTGCCCTGACCTGGGCATCAACAATATAATGTAACTCTCTCCACACCCTGGAACATTGCACTCGCTCACACACCCGCACCACCAGAGTCAGACGCCGCCAGGCCTTGGCACACGCCTCAGACTCGCCAAATCCTGACAGCGATGTTTCCAGATGTGCGGGCGACTGTGTGAGGAAGTCGAAGCTACCTGCAGACTTTCTCCACTATAAATTTATGATCAGGACCTTATCATAACTGCCCTGCATGTTGTGCCAACAAAAATATTTCACTCCCTCATTCGCAACCTTACACAAACAAACCCTAAACGCTGTTTGACACCATTCCACTACTACCTTCTCAGGCCAAAGAGCTCAGGCACCGGTCCATTCTGACCTTGTGCTGAAGACCTGGCCAACTCACTTCAAGAGACAAATTGACAGAAGATACGGCCAAAACATCCTCATTTCTCAAACCACAAGCCAGCAGACCAATATGGTTCCCTCCTACGCACATCACCCAGCTTACTTACTCAGCTCTTGACCCGGACGACAGAAAGAGAAGTGTCCAGGCTTCTCTTGACTGCTCGCCCACCACCTTTCTCTAGCGACCCAAGTCCTCTCCCAACCTTCTTCCTAGTCCCATTTCTCAGCTGTCTCTTCTCACCTTACTGCAATCTGTAAACCTCTCTCTCTCCACTGGGATCTTACCATCTTCCTTTTAAGAACAGCTTTATACTGCTTTACTGAAAAAGCCCTCTTGGACCCATCCTCTGCGCTGATACTATCGTACCAGTCTCTAACCTGCCCTTCATCTCTAAACTCTGGAAATATACGCTTGGTCTACGCCCGTTTAATCCCGCTATCCCTCTCTGCTAACTCCTCTTCTTGAACCCTCTGCAACAGAGTTTCGCACCCTACACTCCACGGGAAATGCTCTACCATAAAGTCTCCAACTGATTCTCCTCACCTGCCTAAATCTTCAGGGCAACTACTCATTGTTGCGTTCTTCTGGATTCTCGACTCATGCAGGCATTTGACACTGTGATACAACCAATTCTCCCTAAGCCATGCCTCGAAGCACATTGGCCTCCAGAGACACCGCTCTTTCTTGTTTCCTCATCTTACCTTTCTAACCTCTCCCTTCACTGTCTCAATTGCAGGTTCTACCATCTCCTCTTCTCCTCTCTTGCTGTCTGGGGTCCTCCAGTTCCTTGGTCCTCCTCTCCCTCTTCTCGATAATCTATACAGCCCCTATTGGGAAAAACGTATCAGCAAATTTTGGTCTGGCTCTCAAGTACCATCTCTACGCTGAATGTCACCCAATTATACTACCTCCTGCCGAGACACACTCTGTCTTGTACAAAACGAACACGAAGTGGACTGTCTGGCGCTTGGTCTTCTTTGACATCACTATGTCCTCCCACATGTATCTTTAACTAAATAACCTCACTAAAACTGACTCATTCTAGTCATTCCCCACTCCATCTACTAACACGACCTACCCATCGCCATTTCTGTCTCAGTGTGTCGGCACAACCCATAACTCCTAGGCAAGAGGCGCTATCTTGGGCCCGTCCTCTCATACTAGATTCCATCTGTCTTTACAATACCCCCTATAATCCAATTCCTTTTGCTCCTGCTGCCTGATCACCCTGCCACCTCACAAGAACTATTCTCCAGACTCCAGTCCCTTTTCTCACTGTGGAAACACTAAACTCTCATTGTTCGCTCTTATTCATTTCTCGCTCTCGACTACTGTAACTCCCTGCTTATCGGTCGTCCTCTGTGCAACTCTCACCCTCTCCAAATCTGTCCTGCATGCAGCAGCCACGACTCATCTTTCTGTTCCAGCCGCCACTAAACATGCCTTACTACACTCGTGTCATTCAATGCACTGGTTGCCTATCCAGTACAGGATTTCACAATCATTAAACTACATCCACTACTCAACCATAAGTGTCTCCCAACGCTGCATCACTCCTACAATTCCTCCCCTCATCTCTGTCTACCACCCAACCACGCTCTCTTCGCTCTGTGGATGGATATGCAGGTCTACCACTCATCTATCATCCGTACCTCCCATGCCCGCATACAAGATTTATAATGTGCGGAACAGTATCTCTGGAATCTTGGGCTACCGCTGGCGACGTCGCGATAGGTGCCTCAGAACTCTCATAGCCTTTAAAGGAGGCTTGAGAAAAGCATTTCTAACTCTGGCCTACAGAATCCCTAATGTTTACAGCCCCTTCACCCACACTCCCCTAGCGCACTTATCTCATTTTCGGCACTTAACTGTATATAGAATGTATGTTTGCAGGTGGCAGGTTAAATCCTTCAATTCTACATATAACACCCCACTATTTATGTACACTGGATGGGACAAATGTTAATATCTGGCACTTCTTACCTTCGTTCTCTCCATACACCCTAATAGATTGTAGTCTCTTGCGAGGTCAGGGCCCTCTTACTTTGTGTCTATCTGCTAACAGTAGTAGTTGTGCAATGTATTTTTTTGTCTGTACGCTACACTCCAAATTGTTAAGTCGTGTGGAATATGTTGGTCGCTATATAAAATATAGATTTATTTCACTTAGTTCACAAAAGTTATGGATATTTGGCTTTGGGTGTACTTCTTGCACAATTTGAAGATCTCTAACAAGGAGGTGAACGGCAAAATTCAAAACAGGTGTTTGATCCCTAAATTGCCCAATATATTTAGGGGATCCCAAGTTTGATTGGGACTTTAACAGTCCTCATCTTCATGCTGTTCACATTTCAACATCATGAGACAAGGCTTACAACCTTTCAATTTGATCAATATTATCTCACCATTGCGAGTCTTCAAGCAGGATTCTCTCAGACGGAGATGGCCACTGAGCTTAGAGTGTCACAGAGCGTCACCAGCAGATTGTAACACAGATTCAGAGAGACTGGAAGTCAGAGAATAAGGCATAAGATAGGTTGGAAGTCCTTTGGCCTACATTCAACACTGATGACCGCATGCATTGTAAACTATCGCCTGTACAGACGGATGATGATTGTCACACAACTCCAGGCTACGTTTAAGGTAGGTGAGAGGCAACCAAGTTTCACTTCGACCACTCTAACCGTTTTATATTCAGCAGATCGATGCTTCGTGTCTGGTGCTAGATGATCGGCAAAGGTACCTGAACAATTCCTGACCTGGCTGATGCATAGCGCTCTCCCAGACATCTCCAACATTGTTGATAGCCATCATTTCCGCTTAGAATCAATCGACCTTCATCACTGGACACCCCTGTGGACCAATGGTCCCTCATCCAGAGTAGAAGCTCGCTGGCCCATGCAAGACAATTATGCCTGTGCCTGGTGGTGTGCTCAGGTCATCTAGCGGCTAGAGCAAATGCCTTTTGTAAACCGGAATAGATGGCATGAACATGGTCTGACATGACACGGATGCAAATGTGTCTGGAGTTGTGTGGCTTTCATCATCTGGTTCTGCAGGGCATTGTTTATAATGAAGTATTCATTGGTGTGTGATGTAGCCAAAGGATTTCCACTTCTTTGTCTTTCTGTGACTCTTCCAGGCTCTCTGTATCTCTGTTATAACCTGCTGATGACTCTCTGTGACACTCTAAGTTTAGTGGCCATCTCCGTCTGAGAGCATCCTGCTTGAAGCCTTGCATTAGCAATGTACTGTTGATCAATGTGTAAGTGCTTGACTTGTCTCTATGATGTAAAAATGTGAAATAAAATGAGTCTGTTTAAATCCAATTCTCAATTGATCCTCTCTAAATTGCATTCGTTGTGATCCAGAGATCAAGCACCTGCTTGGGAATTTTTGTCATTAAACCTCCCTTGTTAGATGGATCAGCAAGTTATAGACCAAAAAGTACTATAAAACATTGAACAGCCATTGACATGTTGAATTCTAAGCCTAAGAGAATGGACAAATTTAGTTCATCTAAAAAAAAAATCAAGAAATTTTATGTTCATCCAAATATTCCTAACTTTTTGTGAGTAGCGTATTTAACATGCCCAGCAACAAAACTGATATTATATTGCAAAAATAAGAAATTGCTACTTATGGAGTGCAAAGATAAGAAAATAAAGTTTTTTGGGCCTTAAAATGGTAATTAATATCGTTATTTGATAAGATAAAAACAGTAGTTAATATTTCTTCTCTATCCAAAGACAAAGTCATCAAAAGGAAAACACAATGTCTTAGATGCGGATGCAAATTTACATTAAAATTTTGATTTATCTTATTAAACAAAATCTAATTAGGAACCCTAAACAACTTCTTAGCTGTAGCCTCAAGACATCACACACTTTCCCCTTCATCTCCTTTCGCAATGTTGGTTTTATCAATGCTGCAGTAGGCTGCACTGATGACTTCCATAGCATTCAATAAAAATCCCATTTGTTATGTTGCAGAACCACAGTATATGTTTGGTAATATGAACCTTTAATATCCTGAGTAGGCTTTAGTTTGAATGACAAGCATAGATGTTTTGTCACAGTATGAATGCATAGAGCGATGATGAGCCCTCGGGCAATCAAACAGAGATAAGCCATGTGGTGACAATATATAAAAAGAGCAATATAATCTGATGAAATATTGGGCCCACATACCTTGGTCAGCTGCAATTTCCTGATCACTCTTCCTTTTAATTAAGTGCATTGGTTACTGAAGGAAATGAATGTGTCTAGATGTCGAATCCAGAGCATCTGTCAGCACTATAAAAATTCAATAGCTTCTCAGTCTTCGTCAGCTCTATAGTATTTTCAGTTTACAAACACAATCCAATGTCAGCAGCTTACTACTAATACTAAAAAACTATCAAAAGGCACATAGGAATTTTTGGAAAAGCATTTCTGCTACTCCAAATACATGTCTTGTTGTTGGGTGGTTCTTAGTCCACTATTAGATTAAAACTCTTCTAAGCCCACCTCCAATCAGAAAGGGAGACCTCAATACAGGTGGGAAAGAACCTACACTACGTCACCTTCTCTAGGTCGTCCATAAGACCTCCACATTTTTCAGAGACTAGAGAGGCTCCAGCATACTCAAAGTACTCTGTATTGATTTTAAAACCAGTGCAGGTGGACAGAGTGCAAAAAACCAACAAGATTGCAGCCACTCCACCATAGAGACAGTCTAGAAAATAATATTTGGTTCTGCACATCCGAAAAAACTTTTTTGAAAAAAATGAGCACAGGTGCACACTGATGTGGACAGTAAATACAAACACGAATCCAATGTCACGCAGCAAAAAACTATCAAAAAGGAACATAGAATTTATGGAAAATAGACATTTCTGCTACTCAGAATACATGAAAAATTTTTTTGAGGTTCTTAGTTCACATTTTTCATCAAAACTGCTTAAGCCCAACTCCCTATTTTCAGTTTAGTCTCCTCCTTTCTTGTAATCTTTTGGCACTCTGGCAAAGAAAATGGAATGTACTCACTTAGGTTGGTGGTTTGTTGTTGCTTTTGTTTTTGCTAAAAACATATTTTGTTACAGAGTTGTGCAGTTATTTTAACCGTGGTTAAACGTTTTCATATTTTTGTTAATTCAGTTTGCAGACTCTTTCAACTTTAATCCTCATAAGTGGCTTCTGGTCAACTTTGACTGTTCTGCATTTTGGTAAGTTACAGTAAAGTAATATGTAATAAATTGTACTCTTTCTAGACAGATAATGTAGGAAAGATATAATACATTATGCCTTATTGAACGCATATTTATAAAGATTATGGAAGATACCTCAATGACGCATATTAATAGACGCATTTTTTAGACCAATTAAATTGAAGATGGTAACAGATGTGAACTGTGCCTAATTTAAAAGGGCCTAGTCTTTAATTAACGCCTATCGACGTCATCAAGATACATATTGTGCGGTAAGGGGTCTTTGTTGCCAGGTGATCACAGCGACAACATAACACCAGGCAGCTGTGTAGCTAAGGAATTGCAGTAAAAACCCATACACGCCTGCCACTAGTGTTAGCTGCTAATTGCACGGAGGGTGTCGCCGCATCACGTGTTCTAATACTTTTAGTTTATGATAAACGTCGTCGCGCGGCACAGTTTCTCACTCTGATGGGGACACCCGCCGCGAAATCTGTGAACATGGCAGCTGGAAGCCTAGTGAAGGTTTCCCTTGCTGCAATGTTTTCGATTTCCCCACTTCCGACCCCAAGCAGGAAGTGGGGTTGCTGCTCCGTTCTTTGTAACACTCTAATGCATTGCTATACAAATTGCATTAAGGTTGTAGAAATAATCACGCCCTCTTAGTGTGTGGATAGCATTCCTAGTCGGGACTCAAAAAGCTACAGTAAAAAAAAGATTACAGTTTCTCCACTTTTTTTTTGGAGGGTGGAAATCATTGCAAAATAACCAAGTAAAATCAGTGGAAATGAAGTGATAGGTAAAAACAGCTTGTATGCCTCCAATGTACCCCATAAACTTAAGGGGTACGTGTACCATACATTGAGAATCATTGCTCTAATCGATATAAAGTTTTGCTTCAGAAAAACTAAGTTTTCACCAAATACCAAAAATGGTATTCAGCAGTGGACATTCATTTTAAAAAATGTATGGCCATGAAGTTTTTTTTTTTAATGTAAATCAAAGAGTTATCCTGTAATAAATAATCTTATTTATGCACCAGGGTAAAAAAAAGAACAGACTTAATAGGCGCTTTCAAAATGGATCCCGTTTACCTTCAATATGATCAACAAGAATCGGGTAAGTAAATCTATCAATAGATAAATATTGACAATCACGTTCTAATCCAGTGGCCCCAGTTATATAATTGTGTTTCTGGTGTAGATGAACTTTATATTAATTATGTAACATTCTCTTGTTTGGTACCACAATGTATACTAGGTAGAGTATTTCAGGATATGTTGTCATCTTTGCTTCTTCTGAAAGCCGGTTTTATGTGAATGGGACCTTAGGCAACATGCAAAGTAGCTCTCATGCTAGACATATGAAGCAATTTAGGTGCTTAGGTAAAAGAGGGTTAAACGGTCTGGGTTATAAACCGCAGGTGTACCAGCAGGGTACCCATATGGGCTTCTAAAGATAAAATAACAGACCTATGGGAGACCACTTTGCTGAAGGTGGAGACACAGTGTGGTGAAGAAGGCCATATAGCAGCAATTCCATTCAACTTCAAATGTTGTGAACGTAGAGGCACAACTCTCACTGTGCTTCTGGTTTTGTGTTGGACCTACAGCTTCTCACCATTCTGTCTGTAATGAATGCAGGTGTGGATCCTCTAGGTCACCGTGAGAGATGACACAGACCATGGCAGGAAGCAGAGGCTAAGGAGGCAGCGGGGAACTTCCAGGTCATTACCCTTGACATGGTCAAACACATTTGGGCGGGGTGATTTTAACAACAAGTACTGAGGGAGCGGGCAATGGCATATTTCATTTTCACGGAAAAAAAGTTGTAAAAAAGGGAAAAAAAAAAAAAAAAAAGGAAAAAAAGGTCAAGGCAAAAACTTTAATTAAGGTCGAAAAAAAAGTGGTAAAAAAAAAAGAACCAAAATTTTTTAACCAAAAAAAAAAAAAAAAAAAAGGCAACAAAGTAACCCCTTAGCAGGAACACCAAAAAATCTTAGCACAGGGCCAGGGAAAAAAATTCCTTTAAGAAGAGGTAGGTGCCCGGGGGGGGGGGCCCATTGAAAATTCCTTTAATGGGCCCCCGGGGGGCACCTTTTAAATCCCCTTTAAAAAGAGTCGGCACAATGCGCACACTGGGGAAAGGGGGTACTACCCCAAGTCACGGGCAGAGACAAAGCGGATTAAAGCGTGAGGGGGAAACCTCCCGGCAAGAAATTCATTGTAGGAAATGCCAACACGAGTGTGCCCACGGTCGGAAGCAGACACCATGGCAAATCCGGGAAACTTCTTGGACATGGGGGGGAACCCAACTGGAATCCCGGGAAGAATTAAAAAGGGAGATTGGGGGCGAAGGGTGTTAAAAGGAAATTTTTGGGGGGATGATTAAGTTGGGGTTTTTTGGTTTTCAAAGGGGGATAGGGCCCTTTGGGTTCAGGGTACAGACAAGGAGAGTAAATTTAAAAGGCAAAGGTGAACAAAAAGGGAAAGTCACAGGACCCATGGGGAAAAGGGTTCTCCGTTGCTTCTCACTGAGGACACCCGCTGATTCTTGGAATGTTACAGGAAGACCTAGAATTGGAGTCCGGATTTTAAAGGGGGAAGAAGGGGGTTGCCACCAACAATATGCCCAAAAAGGCCAGAAAAAGAGTCCATTGTTGACCCCAATGGGTGACCTCACCCATTTTCCAGTCCACCTGGGGGGGTAAGAGTTTTAAACCATGGGGAGCCCCAGGAGAAACCTGGGGGCAGTGGAGGAAAGGGGTAACATATACAAAATTTTTCTCTTTGGGGGACTTCCAATACTTAAGTGTCAGCCACCCTTTTGCTCTTTTTTTTTTAAATTCCCAAGTGAGGCCTTCCTAAAAGGCCGCTACAAAAGCCTCTTTATTCAAGACAACTCGGACCCAAAGAGTGCGGGAACTCAATGACGAGGGGCCCCACCGTGGAATCGCCTTGTTTTTGAAGCGGAGAAAAAGATGATTGGGAAAAAGGGGAATTGCCCCGGGGTTTTTTTAAAAAACCCTTGGGCAGAAGGACCTTAAGTATTCCTGTAGATTCGTCATCAACGCATCCCCTCGCTCCCAGAGAGGTGTGGCCCAGGCCAAACCTTCACCAGAGAGCAGGCTACTTATGACAGCCATCGGTCACAGGCAGCAGACAGGGGAAAGGGGGGGAGCAGGAGCAAGAAGGGGTAAAGAAAATTGCTGGGAGATTTTTCCCCGAACAGGGAAGCCCAACAAAAAACCCCGGAAACATTGTGACTTTGCCCCTGTCAACTGTACACCATTTTTTTTTTTGGCTTACTTTACCCCTAACTGGGGCCCAAAATTTTGGCATGTGGCAATACAGGTAAGTCGCACCCCTTTTCCACTAAGCCACACCCTTTTTATGGAGGTCACAATCTTTTTGTCGGACCAGCACAGGTGTCTAAAAATTTGTCTATAAACACAACAAAAATGTATTTTAAAAGCATGTACAACATTACTTTTGGCACACATTGTGCCAGAATTCTTGCCTTGATAAATCTGCCACAATGAGTTTACTACTAACACAAAGGGTTGGGGAAACAAACCACAGTTAAACTGAACCTGTCAGGTGGTTTTATGCTCCCTAAAATGGGGTTTAAAGGATTTTTATAGGGTGGAGAGAAAATTAAGGGCTCTGTAAAGAAAAAGGAAATTTTAGATGACTTTAAACATTTCGACCAAATTTCTAAAGGTAAAAACAGAGAAAAATCCCAAATTAAAAACCCCTTGAAAAATCAGGGGAAAGTATGATTTTTTTTTGTCCAAATACAGGGGTTTGGGGGCAAAATTTCCTGTAAAAGTATGTGTACAGAGCAAACAGTCAATTATTGTATGTGAGTGGGTTAAATAGTATGTCAGTTCACTTTTAAGATTTGATCTTGCTTTTTACTCAGGAAAAAAAAAGGGCGGGGGGGGGGGCTTTTTTAAAAATTAAAAAAAAGCAACTTTAACCCACAGAGCTCATTTTTTTAATTCCTCTTTTCACACCCAAGGGGCTTTTCGGATAGGGGTTTTCAAAAATGACCTGACAGTTTCCCCTTTAAACCCTTGGGCTTTCAAAAATGATTTTCCACAGGGCTGGGGGAAATCAGGGGGGTTAAAATAGATGACCTTTACGTGTCATTTGGCTACAGAGGGGGAGGGGCCAAAAAATTTGGGATAGTGCCACATCATAAATTGTTTTTTTGGGGATTTTAACCCCTCCCCCGGGTCTTTGGGGCCCACAAGTGCCAGGGTCAAAAACCCCCAAAAAACCCCACTTACTTTTAAGGGTATAAAACGTTTGTGATACAGTAGAAATGTTTAAAGACCTGGGGGCTTTAAACAACACTAGCAACAAAAAAATTCCACCCCATCCCATGAAAGACAAAATGAAGGCGAATCAGTTAAAGGGATTTTCTAACTATCCTGTTTTACTGAGTCACAAGCATTTTTACACTCACTCTAACTTTGTCAGGATGTGGGTGGTTCCATAGCAGTGATTAGCAATTTTTTGGCTCCCCTATTAATTTAGCAGAGAAAACCCCAAAAAAAAGGGAAAATTAAAAAAACCCCAGGAGCTTTAATCTTCAAAAAAACAAAGCCGGGGAAAATTGGTTACGTGAAAATAAACAAAGGGAATCTTGTTACAGATAATAAATTTTGCTCAGAGAGCGAGCTCTGCCCAAAGGTGACTCTCACTCCTCCCTCCTGTTTTTAATCGGGAAAGAAGATATTTTTGGTAACGGGAAGAAACCTGTGTACACTCAGACAGGATAAAATCTTTTTTCCTTAATAAAGAAAAAAATAAAAAAGAAAAAATTGTTTTTTAAAAAAAATCTTCAATTACCTGTTCCTGCATTTTCAAAGCTAATCTTTGTAGTGAGAAAACCCCTTTAAGACTCACCGCTAGATGATTTGGCAAATAGACAGCAGGTGGACCAAGTTAGGTGCACAGTTTGGTGGAGATACAAATGTTTGTACACTTAGGAAATGGAAGAGTAATAATGATAACTGACCCTAGCTAATTGTTCCTATATCATCTTTTCAAAGCTCACCCTATGATTCCTCTAACACTGGAACCTCTACACCTGACATCACTAACACTTTTTCCTTAAATATGTCACTAAGCTAAACTTTGACCCTGCTATAGAAAGTGGCTCTAGGACCCAGCAATACCTGGGCCAGATGAAACAGAAACTGGAAAAGCTCCAAGGGTGTCATGTATGAATCCTGGCACTGACAGGCCAGTTCTAAATAGCTTTAAGGGTATGGGGGAATGCCCCAAATGTATGAACCTGTTTTTCTGCAGTTCAAAATACAGGCTAATCTAGTGCCAAAAACAAGTTAATAGTCTCCAAAAAAATGGAATCTCGCAAGAAACAGAGAGTATTTTGATACTTTATTTATTATTTTGCATAGGCAAACAAAAACCTTTATCAGTTCCATCATAAAACCAAAAACGTAATTTTTTTATTATGTATAACATTAACCTCTATACACCCCTTTTTTAAAAAACCTGATTTCTACCTCTCTTTTACCCCTTTTTTCTGAAGGAAAAACTTTTTTCTTCATCAGCTGGTGGAATACCCCCTTTTAACGGGAAAACCTTATTATACAATAATTTACTAACCCCAGTAAGGGTCCAGCATCCAACTTGGGCATCTCCTAATCTAATGGACATAAAAAAATATAAGGTTTTTTCGTATACCCCCCTGCAGGGGTGACATTTGAGCGAGGTGAGAAATTACAAATTTTTTAAAATGTCATGACCTCCCCCAAAAGTTTCACCAGCTAAACTGGCTTCATCAGAGGTTAGAGGTCCGGTCCCATGTGGCTAAGCTCATTTCCTTTTATAATGGGGTACACACCCTATTTTAGGTGCTCACCAAATAGCCATCAGAAATCCACAAAACCCACTCCCCCTTCCCCCTCTCCTGCAACACATTTATAATATGTGCTGCGGGCCCCCTGCCACCCCAGCTCCCCTAAACAACATTTTTCAGGGAAATTCACCATTCCTAGGGGGGCCCTTCGCCCTAACTTTCATGCCCCCCTGGTACTGTATCAATGGAGATATCACCCTGACTGTGATGGGGTTCCGCCAATTTTTCTCATATTATTGCGTCTGCGGGCTCACCTAGAAAGGAAATGAGCAGAATAAAATGTTACATTGAACAGCCACTACCGCTTTATCACCCCCTGAACCCTTCTCCTCCAGTCTAAATGCCCTATTCATTGGAAATACAACTCCCCTTTTTTATGTACAAATATTACTTGTCTCTTCCCCTAAACCACTTTTCCTCTATATCTAAATTTAATTCATTTAATAAAGCTACGGCCCCGGTTAGCCCCCCCCCCCCCTCCTGCAACTTCACCTCCCCCCCTTCCCCATTTAAAGTTTCCTTTTTTTTACAGAAAAAGGGCGGGTTTACCTTTTTAAATTATGTTACAAATGGAGTTTTTGGCAAAAATGGTAGAAAATTCATGCTCTATTGTTTTGCATACATTTTATTGCAAAAATATTGTATTTAAAATTTAAAGCGGAAAAACCCCTACGAAAATAAAGTAGAAACAATAAATCTATGCATAAAAAATATATACATAAATAGAGGGAAACCTACCCCTAGCTGCTTTTCTTTCCATGGGCAACGTAAGGGTATATTTTAAAAATTTTTAAGTTGCAAACAAAACTGTTTCCCTTGGCACAAAAAAAATTATACATATATCCCAATTTTTTTAAAAATAGAAAGGGGTTGGCCTCATATGATAAATACCTATAAACTTTGGGCAAAACCCCAGGGAAAATGGGGGGAAAAGGGGTGGGGGCGGGAGGGGGGGGGCAGGAGGGAGAGGGGGGGAAGGAGGAAAAAAAAAACTATGTGAACTTCTAAATGCCCCCTATAGTCATATATTCAAACTGTACTTTTGTCCCCACTGACAATATTTAATAAACATATATTAATTTTTCCCTTAAAAAATTTTATATGGGGAATCGGGCAAAAAATTTAAATAAATGCTGAAAATGAAAAACTTTTAATTTGGGCCCCTTTTGGGGGTTCAATGAAATTAGGTCGGTAAAACCCCATCTTCCCCTTTTCCTCAACAAAACTACATCCAGTTTCACCCTTTTTTTTTTTTTTTCTTTCCCCCCCTATTTTTTTTCACACAAAAAATGCCCCAAAAAATTTAGCACCACTTTTTTCACCTTTATGTACTTTCCAAAATGTGTTCCTGGGGGGGTGTCACCTCTATTTTTAAAGTACTCAGATGTTTCGAGTTTCAACGACGAAACCCCTTTTATGGTTTTTCCCAATAGATTTTGGGGGGCAAGGTACACATACCCCCATAAATCACCCCCCTCTGGTTTTACATTTGATAATTGTCTTTATCTAAAAATTTTCTTTTATAAAAGGGGTTTTAAAAAAAATTCTTTCATTTTCCATATAATGGACAAAATTAAACCTTTTTGCCACAGGGGGAAAAAAGGGCCTACCCCCGGGAACTGTAAAAAAAGTTTTTTTGCCATTTTAAATTAAAATGATATGCACAAAATTAAATCCCTAAAGTTTTTTTTCCTCTTTTTAATTTTGAACCATTTCGGATATTTTAGGAATCACCTCAGAGAATACGGGATCGCCCTCAAATGGGGCCCAATGTTTTTCCAAAAGTAAAACCCCTCATTTCTTTTGGCTCTATATCAAAAGTACCTATCAAAAAATTTAAAAATCGGGTTTTTTTCCCTTCTTTTTTTTGTTTACTGTTTAAATTTAAATGTCCTCTGCCCACTAATAAACCCTTTAATTAAACGCCTTCCTCAAACATTTCTTAGGGAAACCCCCTTTGGGCCTGAAAACTTTGGCTTTTTAACTTAATACTTTCTTAAATTGAAAGCCTTTTAAATTTAAGGGGCCAATTCCTACAACCCCTAAAAATTGGCATAGGGGAAAATCCCCTTTTTTTGAGAAGGTGGATGCCAGCTAGAAAAGTGTAACAAACATTTGGTACCGTTTTTTTCCCCGAAAATATCTTTGCCCTGAATCTGCTTTTTTCTTTCCAAAAATAATTTAAAAGATCCCAAAAATTTATTTTCTTGTTTCGTTAATTTAAATACCTTTCCCAAAAAAATCTTTTTAAAATTTTTACGATAAAGGCGCCCCCAAAATAAAACCCAATCTGTTTTTTAATTTTAAAAAGTTTCAGAAAAGAAAAAAAAGGGGCATTCCCTCCCCCCAAACCCCTAAAATAAATTACAAAAAGGCTTGGCGAAACAAACTGTGCCCATGCCAAACGCCCTTTTTTCGGGTGAAAAAAGGAACCATCAAACAAAAAAAAATTTTAATTTGTCAAAACAAAATAAACAAACCCGGGAAAAAAAAAAATATTATTTTTCCCTTTAAATTTTGGTGTCCCTTTTTGTTTTTCCGAAAAAATATTTTGATTGCTTTTCGGGCCCCAGGCTTTGTCTGATTTTACTTTTTAAGGGTTTCCCTCCCGTCTAAACTTGCAAGAAGTGTACTTTCACTCATTATCTAGTTTTCCTTTAAATTTCTCATCACAGTATCCTTTGTATCTTTAAGATATGAAGGAAGGCCAGTGACAAAGGGGTATCAGTATACCGGTCAACAACGTGCGGGCCCCCTTGTCCCCCTTTTATTTCTACCTGAGACTACCCGGTCCCTTTTCCCCCTGATATTGGGAACAACCCTTTCTTTTGCACTTTTTTTGGTAAATAGAAAAAAAAAGGGAACCCAATATTAGGATTCACATTTAAAAAATAAATTTTTTTTCTCATCCTCAGAAATTTAAATTTTTTTTCTAAAATTCCCCAAGGGTTTTCCCCAAAATTTTTTTTTAAAATTCCCCCCCACTAAAGGGTTTTGGAAATTTTTTTGGGAACCTCTCATATTTTTTCTAAATCATCAAGTTTTCCCCTAAACCCTTTTTCCCCTATAGTCACTTTTTTTTTTAAGATGAAATTTTTACCCACCCTTGTCACGGGTTTAAATTACTTTTCCCCTGTTAGATTGTAATTCTACAATGGGCTAAATTGGGTTCCTCCCATTTTAAATTTAAAAAGAGGGTTTTTGTCGCCCTAGTGCTAGTTTTTTTATATTTTGGGCGTTACTATTTTTCAACAAACGTATAAAATAATTATAGTTTTTTGATATCGGGGGTGAAATCCCTAGTTTTTTTTTTCCCAAATTTTAAGTCCAAGGGAAATATCTAGAAATTAGGGGGTCCCCTTTACACTTTCCAACCAAAAAAAGGAAAAATTGTTTTCCCAAGTTTCACAAAAAGGTTTTTTTCCTCTATTTTCCCAAAAAAGGTTTCTCATCATTATTTTTCTTTTTGTGATATTTTTGTAAAAGCCAACCTTCAGCAAAAGATTAAAAATCTTTTTCCCACCATACAAACTCAAAAAAATTTGGGCATGGGAGAAAAACGTAAGACCTTTATGCCAACACCTGTTTTTTGTTTTTTCCATTAGTCTCCCAAGGAAAAATTTAAAATCAATTGAAGTGCTTTTGGCCATTGTTTTTTCCCGGATAATTCCCCCTTCTCTCGATCCCCAAAGAAAAACCCTTTGGGTTGTTTCAAAAAAAAGGGGAATGCTTTTCCCCTTTTTAAAATGCTCCTGAGATTGAGTTTTGGGGGGGAAATTGGGGGGTGTTCACAAAACCGGTTTCCCCTTTCCCTCCATTTAAAATTTGGCAAAATTTTGTATTGCCTTTTGAAATCATTGCCTGTGCCCCATACCATCCCCCTTTTTTTTAAAAACCCAACAGATAAAGAAAAAGGTAAGGGTATTTAAATTCCCTTTTAACCCTTCCCCTTTGTTTGGCATCTCGGGGGAATCTGATTTTGGTACTTTTGGGGGGGGGGGGAATGTTTTTTTATGTGTTTTTCTTTTTTGGGCCAAAACCTTTGTTTTTTTTTCTGCCCCTTTCCTCCAACCCAATTTTTTTTACCCTCGTATAACTATTAAAAAGAACCTTGGGGGATTTTTTCTACGGGCCAAAAATTTCTCTGAATCTGACAAATCTAAATAAAAATTTTAATTTTTGAAAGGTAAATCTACTTTTTTTCCCAAAATATAAACCGTATTGTTTTTAAAAAAATTTTTCTAAATCCCTCAATATTTGTTGCGCCCCCTTTTCTTTAATTTTTTCTCTCAGAGATTCTATATTTCGTTGAAAAATTTTTGTTCAAAATTTCAAAAAAAAAAAAAAAAAAAAAAAAAAAAAAATAAAAAAAAAAAAAAAAAAAAAAAAAAGTGGAAGAAGAAAAAAAAAAAAAATAAATTGTTAAAATAAAAAAAAAAATTTTGGGGGAAATTTTTTCCCAAAAAATTAATCTCCACTATCCCTGTTTTAATTTGGGGGCATTTAAATTTTATTAATAAAATTCCCTTTCATATTCTGAGAGGTCTTTCATCAATTTCAAGAGCATTCAGTTTAGAATTTTTCCCAGCCCTTTTGATAAAATGGGGGTCTCTAAATGTGTATTTGGTCTCAAACTGGATTCTTAATCTCATACACAATTTGTTGTTGTATATGTCTCTAGATAGCTATTCCAGCCTGACCGAATTGTTGTTTGTAAGTCTTATTTAATTTCTGAAAGGCCTATATGGATATTAGTTTTTCATTCAAATGGAATTGGTTGGATTAAAAAAAATTACTGCAATTGGCTTCCTGTGAAAAAGTATCCAAATTAATTTTCTGACTCAAAAAACCTGCCTTCCCTAGAATTCCCCCACTTGAACCTTCCTTTTTCACCAAATTTTGTCAAATATTCTCCAAAAAAATGGGAATCTCACAAGAGAACAGAGTGACTCTTTAATGGGGAAGGTGGGAGGTGAAGTTACGGAAGTGGGGGGGCGGGCTAACCATAGGGCCTCTAGCTTTATTAAAATGAATATGTATATTAGATATAGAGGAGAAGTGGTTTATGGGAAGGAAACAAACAATAGTGTACAGTACAATGGAATATGTATTCCCAATGAATATGCATATTAGACATTTTGGAGATGGGGGTCAGGGGAGGTGATAAAGCTGGTAGTGTGCTGTGGAATGTTCTGCTCAGTCCATTCTAGGTGAGCCACGCAGACGCAATAATATGAGAGCAATTGGACGGAAGTCTATCACAGTCGGGGCAGATATCTCCATTGATACAGTACGCAGGCGGCATAGTAAGATAGGGCGCAAGCCCGCTATGGAGATGGTGAACTTGCCTGAGGAATGTTGTTTACGGGAGCATGGTGGCAGCGGCAGCAGCACATATTATCAGTGTGCGTGTAAGAGAGTAGAAGGGGGAGTGGGTTTTGTGGATTCTCTGATGGCTAATTGGTGAGCACCTGAATAGGGTGTGTACCTAACATGATATAAAAGGAAATGAGCTTAGACCACATGGGACCGGACCTCTAACCTCTGATGAAGCCAGTTAAGCCGGTGAAACATGTTGGGGAGGTCATGACATTTTAAATTGTGATTTCTCACCTCTGTCTACAAGTGTCACCCGCTGCAGAGGGTATCACAAGGAAACCTTATATGTTTTATGTCCATTAGATTACTGCCCAAGTAGGATGCTTGGGATCCCTTACTAGAGTTAGTAAATTACTGTATTATAGGTTTTCTGTTAATAGGTGGGTGTTTCCACCAGACTTGATAATAGAAAAGGAGTTATTCCTTCAGAAGTAGAAAGGAATAAATTGAGAGGTTAGAAATCAGGTTTTTAAAGAGTGTGTATATAGGTTAAGTGTTATACATAATACAAGTTACGTTTTAGTGTTTTATAGATTGAGAACTGATAGAGTTTAAGTTTGTCTATGGCAAAATAGTAAATATAGTAATACAACAAGTCTGACTCAGGCAGACCACTTTCATCCTGGTCTGGATGTTCTGTTATGCGCCAAAGTTTGTCGTCAAAGTATCATAAATGTGTCTAATTCTATGAATGTAGTGTGACACGCCCCCAGAACGCCCGCCACATCTTTGGAGAATTAAAAAGTGTCGCTCCTGCACTTATCGTACCAAAGTGTGGAATACGATTGTTCTTACATACATCTATAGAACAGGTCTACTAAAGCTTTTTGACGCCAGAAAACTGGCAGAGCCCCGTTTCTACATGTTGCCCAAGTCTATATGTCTCAAAAGCTACAAAGTCCAAACAAGACTCAGACAAGAAACTTCAGTACAATTTTGGTTTTCATATGACTTTTATCACTTGTTATTCCATTATTTCTGTGACTTGATGTACAAAAAAAAAATTCTGGCTTTTTTAATATATTTTTTACATAGTTTTTACAGGATAGTTTTATAGCTCATGTGCTTATAGATACAGCAATACCAACAATGTTTTTTTTTTTTAATAAGAAGTTTTAGCAGGAAAAGATGGTTTATGTTTTTAATTTTATTTTTATGTTTACTTTTTTTTCTACTTTTCATACTTTTTAGATTTGCCCCAGTATGTATTATGTACCTGTGATTTAGCTTTTTAGACCATGCTTCTGGGCAGAGCCTAAAAGGCTTCTGTTGGAGACAGATTAAAGGTTGTTGTTTTGCCTTTGTTGTGGCAATTATTGGTACCCTGCTACTGCATTGCGAGAATGCCAACATTTTCTGTCAAACCACCTAGATGCCGCCATCGCTTTTGAGTGCAGCATCTCGGTGGTTAAACGGCTGGGATGTAAACACCGATCCCAGCTAGTACAACAGGGCCTGACTTTCAGTCACAGCCATCTGATCACTATGGCATATAGTTATAGCATGTGTCAGGAGGCACATTCTGATTATGACATAACTGAACATCAAATTTCAGGCAGTGCCGTCTTAATGCATAGCCACACTAGGCAGTTGCCCGAGGGCTCCACAAGCATTGGGGCCCCATGCTCATCTATGCACAGACTGGAATTTAAAACTAATTTTCCTAACACCTGCCTCAACATTCAAATCTCCCGCTAACTTGGTCAAAGACTTGGTGCAGAGAGTAGGGATGATTGTATTAGTGAGAGAATTTTGCTGATTTTAAAACTTGCCGTTTTATGGAAGAAGAATACTGTGACAGGAAGTAATTTAATGACCGCAATTCCTGACAGTGTGGATTTTCCATTGTCAGAAGCAGAGCCTCTGCTGTTTGTGTTCCCAGAACTGTATTTGTGTGGTGAAGGGTTAAAGGAAGTGTAAGAAAATAAAGTGGTTGTGAAGATAGGGCTCAGTGCACTGTTTTGCCCTGGTTCCTATTATGCTTATAAGATGGCCTTTATGTCAGAAAGGTGCTAGAAGTTATTACATGTATCAGCATCTCTACTTGAGAGGTGACTCTCTGGAAATTACACTCCATTTCATGTGTTTTTAGCAGCTCTTGCTATCATTTCTTACACACAGTATGTGATAACCATGCCTGCTCGGATCTCAGCGCAGTCTTCTGTCCAGAAGTATGGCCATGATTTTGAAATTGTTAACTATGTTCTGTGTTTCCAGTCTGAACACTGCTTTGTCAGTTCTGCTTATTGTGATTGACAGGTTTCTTCCACACACCAGTCTGCTGCTGGCCTTGTGCTGAGTGGCAGGTGATTTAGATGAGGTGTGATTGACAGCCGTCTTCACCACTGGATGTCAGGGAGTCGGTCCAATCTCACTCTGGACTGGGTCTCTGACTTGCTATATAAGATCCTTCCTGCCTCTAATTCCTGGCTGGTGATAGCCTTGGCTTGCGCTTTGTTTATTTTTCGGTTTACTTGAATTTCTGACCTTTTGCCTGCCCCTTGACCTATGTTTGCTGCTTGTCATTTGGTACTGTTTTCTCTTCCTGGTTCTGACCCTTTTCTTCTGACTAAACTGCTATGGTGTTTTGTCTATCTTGCTGTTTGCACTTACTCAGGGTAGGGGCTGCTACCCAGTTGTCACCAACCATTTAGGGTTCAGTCAGCCTTGAGAGACTTAGTTCTTGGGCACACTGTCTGTCTGTCTCTGTAGATACTGGAGTCCCTTACACATAGAGTGATTTTAGTCACCCAGGTCAATACATGCAGCTTCATTTCAGCTCTTCCATAGAACCATTTTCAAGCTTGAAACTGGCACTATGGAAGAGCTGAAAGGTAGCTCTATGTATTGACATGCTGCTTCTATTTCTATTTTTGGAATATTTTTGGGAGGATTTGGGGTCTAACTCCGGAAGCTTGCACACAGTTCTATTATTTTATTATACATACGTTGCTGCTCCTCTACAAGTTATATTAATCAGATTGTGACAGTTTAAAAAAAAGATAACAAAAAGTGGTAATAAATGTGTTGTACTCCTCTATGCTGACTAAAATAAAGCACAATCTTAGTGAATATAGTTCATTGTGCTCTTTTGAATAAAATGTCCAAACCAAAGAAGGACAATATAGTTAAAAGCAGGGTTAGATTTAAGAAAAAAACATGAATGTTTACTCTTGATTTACAGTATACTTTTCCTGTATCTCAGTACAACTCCAGAAGCAGCCATATATTCTTTTGATGAATGCACATGTCAATTTACATTTACAAATCAGTATATTCAGAATCTACAAATTATGGTCATATGTACTCATTGTTCTCCTGAGGCAGCAAAGGAAAGGAAACTGTATAAATAGACATTTTTCATCAGATATTCAGATGCTGCAGGATAACAAATATACAATTATTTGCTTCATGGGGCATGGGACAGGAAGAGACTTTAGGACTCAAATATAAAAGTTAAATGTAAATTCACCTTACATTATTGTACAATATGTATCCAGTTTCGTAAGCTATATCTAATAGCACTATTCTAATGATTGCACTAATTTATTATGAGAAACATATCACAGCAATATCATCATTTTATAGCTCTACTACAACCAGAGATCAAGTAGGATTAAGCGAATTTGCTTTACTGTTTAGATTCTTTATAACCTCTGTTAATTGGAACCTACATAATTGCCAACATCCTTGCAAGAATAAGGTTAAATTTTATAGTGCCAAGTGCAGAATTTGGTTTCCTTAATAGAATCACGCCAAATTTCCATTGGTCAAACACAGCTGCAGACGTGAAGGTTATAATCAATGCCACACAAGCATTCTCAAAGCCTACTTTATGCCTCACTGGCACAAAAAAAAAGAGTCTTAAAACAAAAGGGTCATTAGTGGCTGTGTTTTCAATGCCGCATTTAATTAAAGCTCACTAAAGGCTACCACAGCTAAACTAACCTGGAATTACTCTATGATTAAGATAATTGTGGGCCAATGGGTGATATTTAATGTTCTCTCCAATAAACCTTAGTTATTTATGATGCAAATGAACAAATATGTTGATGTTCAGTTTAGCACTGTACTTACAGTTTATTGTTCAGAACTAATACTTCAGTTTCAGATTAAGGGATAGAAAAGAAGAAAATGTATAAAACTTGTTAGTTGGCATTTTTTTTTTTAATATCATTGGTAATTCTTTGTTTCAAGGACTCTTTAATTTTTCCTGTGTCTACGAGTACAGACTGAGTAGTTGAGAAGTAATGTTTTCCAATGTAGATTAACCCCTTCATGTAAATTTTTAGCTACTACATTTTTGTTTTTTTTCTAAGGCCTTTTGTTTTCTAATTGCCAGTCCTGGTCAGCTGCCCTTGCCCTTCATTTTATTTCTCCATTAACAAAGCTATATGATAACTTTTTTTTTTGCAGGGCTAGTTGTATACTTGTATGGAATTATAATACCACTTAAGGATAAAAATATAAATTTTGCAAGAGAGGTGCATATGGCTTTTTGATCACTCTTCATTCCCTTAATTTGGGAGGCAAAGTGACTAAAAGATAGCAACTGTTTTTAGTGTGGAATAAAAAGGCACTATCAAATATGCTTATTTTTAATGATACATAGGATGAGTTTTCTTTCATTTGTAATTATAAGATTGATGAACTTTCTTATTAGACCTCCAGCTAATAGTAACCTCCTAAGGCTTTAAAACATTTTTAAAAATCTTTTTCATCCCACAGTTCAAAAGCCATAGTTTTTTTAATCTACTTCTGAGATAGCAGTAGGAGGGCTTGTTTTTTCTTGCCATGTTTGTGTTTTTTTTTTATTTTCACTCTTTGGTAAAAATGATGTGTTATCTGTATTCTACAGGTTGATACACATCCAGCAATACCAAACATGTACGGTTTCCGTTATTTTCCGTTTACCGTAAAAAAATTCCAATTTTGATTTTTGAAATTTGCGGTGCCATCTTCTATGACCAATAACTTTTTTGTACTAACACCTACAGACTTGAGTGAGGGTGTATTTTTTATGAAGTGTATTTTTTTATTGCTACAAGTTTGGAATACATGCTACCTTTTTGATCAATTTTATTCCAGTTTTCAGAAGACGTAAAATGACCCAAAAAAACGCAATTTTGGTGTTTAGAATTTTTTCTTCTACAGTGTTCAGTGTAGGGGATAAATGATGTTATATTTTAATAGATTGGACTTTTTTGGATGCGGCGATATCAAATATGTGTAACTTTTTTATTATTTTTTTTATTTGTAAAATGGCATAAGGGTGAGTGATTTGAACTTTTAAGATTTTTTTTATTTTTTACATATTAAAACATTTTTTTTTTACTTTATCTTTGAGTCCCCCTAGTTTAATGCACAACTAGGGGGCTCGATCATTTATACAGCCTAAGGCATTGTATATACAATGCATTAGAGTATACCAATATGGCGGATACCCCACTTCTGTCCCGAGCAATGGAAGCATTCACAAGGCTTCCAGCTGCCATGATCACCGATTGGAACCCCGCGATTTCACCGCGGGTTCTCCGATCAGAGTGAGCAATGGTGCACGGCATCGTTTCTCAATGATTTAGATGGCATGGCCATCTTTGCCTTTGTCTAAAAGGTTAAACAGCACTGGATGGCGGCGGCTCCATCCCATGCTGTAACCTCCGGGTGTTAGCTGCAATTAGCAGCTGACACCCGGCGGCTACATAGCAGGATCACGCCACGATCCCGCTACAAAGCCCAGTACCCTAGGACGTACTCATAAGTCCAGAGTCGTGAAGGGGTTTAAATAGGGGGCCTGGAGTTCTTTCTGTCTGATGTGATCACAGGGTGCCATAGCATGGCAGAAAGAAAAATAGCAAAATGTAAACATAATTGGTAATGCCACATCCATAAAAGTCTAATTTTTCAAAATATAACCTTGGGTATTTTGCACAATGAGTGCAATAAAAATTAGGCATACATCTTTAGAAACAATTTTATGATAAATCAAAATGTAACCATTCGTGAACAAGCGAAATTTAAGTTTTCCACAGAAACTACAGTAAAACTGTCTTTAAAGGGGTTTTCTCACTACAAAACTTAGTGACATCTGCAGTGACCTAGTTGAAGACTTTTTCTAAATACATTGGTTTTACCTTTGTCAGGAGATGAGTGCACACAAGTGTCTCTAGGCTACTGTCCATATCTCCCTTGATGATTAGACAGAGCAGGGAGTGAGGTCACATAGATCACTCTTGAGCAGACTCTTTTACTCTAACAAGATTCTATTAATTACCTGATAAGCATAGTGTTTTTACTCCTTGAAGCACTGTAGCTTTGTTCTCTGTTGCACTTATGTCATTGTAACAGAATCAACTAGTTATACTAGAACTAAACATGCTAATCACTGCTATAGGCCCACCCACAGGCTGACCAGTCCGTGAGCCTGAAGCTGCCTGTGACTCGGTGAAAAAGTATGGTGAGTAAACCCCTTTAAAGAGGTTTTCTCACTACAAAGATCATATCTGTAATGATGGGGACAGTAAAAATAAGTACTTTAGCAATTTATAGAAAGCAGTGTTATAACAAAGCCAGCTCACATTTGTATGAACAAATGAATGTGGAGGTACGCGGCTTAATCCCAGGAGGCCACTGGTTAAACAGTCTGTTATGATTCCAAAATGATGGAGAGCCAGCACCAATTGAAATAAGAAGATGGAAACTTTATTAATTCTTTACATTAGGTGAGTAATAACAGACAGTCTTTTATTACTCACCTAATGTAAAGAATTAATAAAGTTTCCATCTTCTTATTTTGATTGGTGCTGGCTCTCCATCATTTTGGAATCATTTTGCAATTGGCTTGTATTACCTAAATCGTTAAGTGTAGCAGCTATGTGCTAATCTGTGGGTTCCACATCTAAAGCTACAACCTGGGGAGTGGAGGGTTGCTGTGATTGGCTGCTTGATATTTAGTTCAAGCCACTTGATGGGACACGCCCACATGCTGTGATTGGCTGCCTCTGTGCTCACTCCCCTGTGAGCTGTGTCAAACTGAAAGTGAAACTGAAGGCTGCTCTGCTCCACCCTCAGGGACAGCTCTGATGTGAAGTATCTGGGCAATACTAGATTCATTCCCCCACCCATATAACACACATATACTCTGCTCCCCCCACCCATATAACACCCATATAATACACTCTGCTCTCCCCACCCATATAACACCCATATAATACACTCTGCTCCCCCCACCCATATAACAATATAATACACTCTGCCAGACACAATGACAAAATGTCACCTTCTGTAATATTAGGGGGCTGTATATATAACTGTCTCCACTAATACAGCTGTTCTGGTTACAAGGATTGCTTGTGTAGGGACGTGACAGCTCTGTGGACATGAGAACTGACCATTCCAGGAGGTCTGCAGAGCTGTGACATCTTCTCCCTTCCCCTGCTCACAAAGAATGAGCACTAGGAAGGGAGCAGGGACATGGAGGGGGTGGGATGATGTCACCATTCGTCAGTGAGGGGAGACACACCTCCTGTATTTGAAGCTGTAAGGCAGAGAAAGTTCAAAGATGTCCATGAAAGCCTGTGGTGAGAAAACCCCTTTAAGGACTAAATTGCAAAACAAGATATATTACAAACTTTGTTGATGTTTTGGTCTCAGTTTAGTAGTCTTTATATCTTTAGGTTGTTGCAAAAACTGTAAAATAAATTACTATGTTATTTTAACAGAAACATATCAGTTCGTCATTTTCATTTGTCCTTTTTTGACTTGTTTCTTTTAGGACTAGTGACAGACTACAGGGTAAGCAGTTTAAAGCATTATTTTATCACTTCATTAAAATATGTTGGTTCTGAATACATAAAATGTTATAATCTGTATAAAAATTGGGTTACACTAAAGATGTACAGTATACTTCATTAAACCTTATTATGAGCTATTTATTACTAATTTATTTCATATAAATTAGCTTACCATGTACTGTATATGCAGTATGTATTTTTTTATGCACTGAAATTAAAGTGAAGCTCAAGAGTTTTACATCCCCTCCAAAGTTATACGTATCTACTCATATTCAAAGTGAAAGCACAAGTGGGTGGTGCATAATACACGGAATCGTTCATGTTCTTCAAATCCCTGTTTCACGTACCATCCTGTGCGCCTTGGCCTGGATTGTATCAGTGTTTTTTTTTTACCTAGTGTCGAACATGCAATGTAATATTTACAATAAAATAGAATAGAATTTATAAAAAAGTGTTAGTGTAAAAATGTATAGCTGCAATTATTTGTAAAGCATTGCAGATGTAGCCCTTTATTATGTAAATGTAAATCATTTGACTTTGTATGTATACAATGTTTTCTAAAGTGCAAACTCACAACCAGATAGCTAGTATTATTAGTATTGTTACCCACTGCTTTTTAATAAAGTTGCCTATTGTCCTCCACTGCCATAGTAGAAAATAAGGTACTTACATCTATTAATGCTGCTGTTTCAGTGGCATCAAAGTGCTGGTGTGCCCTACTTTTCCCACACCAATGACTTTTCATTCATGGCTTACTGTATGTGATCGGAAACCACTTACTGGCCTCAGTGGTCACGTATCTGTATTAGGGTTATGACTTTTTAATCTTTTTTAAAATTTAAATTATCCTGATGTTGCATTTGATGAACTTTTGATTATATGTAAGTTTTCTTTTGTTCCTTTATTATTTTCATTGACAAAACACCCATTGTAATTTCAAATAAAAATCATAGTACTTCATGATGTAAAGCATAAAAAAACTGTGAAAAAAGCGTCTGCACCTGTAGATATATTGTATTAGGCTATGTTCACACGGCTTATTTTGGGATGTATTTCAGCCCGTAATTTGCGCCGTACTTCGCGAAATACGGGGCGAGATACGTCCCAGTCATTACGGTAATCCACAGTTCTCATAGAGAACTATGGATTGCGTCTCCTCTCCCTGCTCGCACAATATGGCGAGCGGGGGGAGAAGTGACATGTCAATTATTCATGTGCCGAGAATAATGAATGTCTATGGAGTCGGCGGGCTGCCGGCCCCACCCGCCCCGGTCCCGTCCACACGGCGCAATTGCGGGGCGACCTCGGTCCCGCAATTATGCCAAGTGAACATAGCCTTCGGGTGAAGTCTCAAAAACAAAAGTTGCTAATTGTACAAAGCCTTTATTTGCCAATGAAAATAACACACAATAAATGAACTCCAGAACGCCCCCACATCTTAGGTGCATTACAGAGCTGGAGCGCGCCTGCTCATACATCTAGAGAACTTGGCTGCGCCAGTTTTTGGGCTGAAAGTACTCCAGAATACTGGCGCAGCCCCGTACATACATGTCGCCCTAAGTGATTGTAACAGCATCCATCTTCCCCCTCTCTATACAACGGCTTCTTCCCAGGTCACAGAGCAATCCTAAAAAATTCTCCCATAGAAGTTGAATTAGCTCCTGTTCAGAGACTCCTATGTCCACGTAGATGCATTAAAGCATATCTCTAAATGGTGTTAAACGTAAGATGGCTCCCTCCATTGGCATATACAGAAAACAGAATTACAAAAATCTACAACTTAAAAATAAAAACAGCTAATAAGAAAAGAATATGTATCATTATCTGATTATAATTAGTAACAAAAATATTAGTGATATATTATATTTCATCCTTAAAGAGTCTAGTATTGCAATGTATGCCTCAGGTGTCAAGACATGTCAACCCTGGAGCCTCTCACCATCCTTAATGGGGTTATCTATTCAAATAAAAGTTCAATAATAGGCTACTGGTGGCAACAAAAATCTAAAAACTATATTCCTCCACTCCTCAGCTCTAGCGCTGAGTCTCCCCGATCTTCTCTTTACATTTTGTTCTGTTCTGAACAGGACATCACTTGCCACCAGGTAGATTCCCGGTGCACTGCCTGGGTCCGTCTGGTTTGGAGCGCTTAATAAGGGGCTGGAGATACCCCTGGTGGGCATTGAGTTACGATTCAAGTTTTCAAATGTATGCACATCAGCAGGACCAGTGGCGCAGCTACAGGAGTTGCATTGGTCGCACTTGCGATCAGACCCATGAGCCACGGGTCTCACAGGGCCCCCTTGCCACACAGCCGCATCTCTGGGTCACATAAACCCAGAGATGCGGCGATAGCAGCCGCCACTTGCATAATTCAAGCAGCATCTCAGGAAGAACATTCAGTATCCTCTGATCCCAGACGTCCGGTCCCCTGGAATCCATGGCGCAAGTGATAATATCAACGTGTCACGTGCTCCACTGCCACTACGCTTATGGCCTAGTAGACGCCAGAAGTGGTGTCCCATAGCAGGCTACGTGATGACATCATGCTTCCTGCTCTGGACTCAGATAAGAGGTGCTTGGCGGAAAGATGAGTATTTTTTTTTTATTCTTTTCAATAGGTGGCCCTGTAAACCTACCTAACTATTGGGGGACACTATATACCTATCTACTTCATGGAAGAGGACCTATTTACCTATTTAATTACTTGGAGACAGTATATATCTACCTTCTGAGGTCCCTATGTACCTACCTATTGGGGCCCTGTAGACATACCTACAATAGAGGGCCATACCTACCTACCTACTGGGGGCCCTATATACCTAACTACTGTTGGGCGATATATACCTACCTAATAGAGAGGGCCCCACATACCTTCTTACCTGTTGGGGGGCCCTATATACATACTGTATCTATATACTAAGGTGCCTTTGTACCTATCTACCTACTGGAGGGCACTTTACACCTAACTACTGGGGGTCTCTATATACCTACCTAATATAGAGGGCCCTAAATAACTGCCTACCTACTGGTGGGCTTTCATATTAGGGGACCTTATATGCCAACCTACTGGCAGGCCCTTTATACCTATCTACCCACTAGGGGGCCTATGTACCTACCTAAGTATTGGTGGAACCATATATACTAACCTATCTACTGGGTGGACCTTATATACCCTCCTACCTATTGGGAAGCCTATGTACCAACCTTCTGGGGAAACCTTATATACCTATCTACCTATCTACTGAGGGACCCTATGTACATACCTATTAGAAAGCCATATATACTTACCTACTACGAGGGCCCTCTATACCTACTGAGGTGACCCTATAAGCCTACCTACCTACTGAGAGGGACTATACAGGTACCTAATGGAGGACTATATACCTCTCTACTGTGTGGACCTTTATACGTATCTACCTACTGAGGGGGCCTATATACCTACCTACCTATCTACTATGGGGGCCTATTTAACTACCTATCTGAGAGGGCTTATATACTTACCTATCTACTTAGAGGGTCTATATACCCACTGAGGGGCAACCTAGTTGGAGATTATATACCTCATCACATACTGAGTGAATCTGTAAACTTACTGAGGTGGCCTATATTCCTACCTACTGTCAGAAGTCTACATAATTACCTATCTACTGAGGGGCCTATAAAGCTATCTAATGTGTGCCTACCTATTTACCTGCCTATTTACCTATCTAATGGTAGTCAATTCAGCTTATTAGATATTATTGGCCACTGAAGTCAGTTAAACTAGCCATACTTAATCAATGACACCAGGCAGAGGACAAATAATCTTTTTGGGAAAGGCTGGCCCTCATTTACTAATGTGGTTGAACCAGAAAAGTGTCTTGAAATACGCCAAAAAGTGGCAAATTTGTGGCACAGCATGTCCCAGACACATTTATTATAGTCAGAAGATACTTTATGGACAATGCTTAACAAAAAAAGGGTGTGGTCTCTTATAAAGTGGGCATGGCTATGATGCAATATGATTAGAGATGGGCGAATTTCCCGAATTTCGTTTCGTTCACTTCGCCGAATTTCTCGGCAAAAAATAACTTCGTTCCGAAATACTTCGGCACGAATCACGTAAAAAAACAGCTATTTCCAGGCTGCACAGAGCCTGCAGGGTGCTGTAGAAACATTGTGCCATGCTTAAATATGCAGAGGGAGCTTGGTTTGGTCTTCATACAATGTTGTGTTTTAGTATGATACGCACATGGACTGCCGCCGCTCTTAGAATCGCTTACTATATAATTCCTGGGCATTTAAGAGGGCAAAAACTGACCAAAAAACTGAAGCGGGGGAATGTTGCCTGATAAAGTCATGCCAGAGAAAGCTGGAAAAAAAAAAGCTGAGAGCTCAGGTGGCAACATTAGTGACAGAGTGTGGAGGTGAAGACGGCAGCCAAAGCAGCAGCATGAGGTCAGACAGTGGCACAATGACATTCTGGAGGTGGCAAAAACAGGAATAGGTCACAGAGTGGCACAATGACTGAGTGGGAGGTCACGGCGGGCAGCCATGCATGCATGAGGTCAGACAGTGGCACAATGACACTGTGTAGGTCACGCAGCAGCCACAGCAGCAGCATGAGGTCAGACAGTGGCACAATGACATTCTGGAGGGGGGGCAAAAACAGGAGTAGGCACGAGTGGGCAATGACACAGTGTGTAGGTCAGGCCGCAGCCACAGCAGCAGCATCAGTTCAGAAAGTGGCACAAACACATTATGGAGGCTTCAAAAACAGGACTAGGCCACAGTGTGGGACAATGACACATTGTGTAGGTCACGGCAGCAGCCACAGCAGCAGATGAGGTCAGAACAGTGGCAAAATGACACAGTGTGTAGGTCACGGCAGCAGCCACAGAGTAGCATGAGGTCAGGGCAGTGGCACATGACACAGTGTGGAGGTCACGGCAGCAGCCACAGCAGCAGCATGAGGTCAGACAGTGGCACAATGATACAGTGTGTAGTTTCATGGCAGCAGCAAAAGTAGCAGCATGGTCAGACTGTGGCACAATGACGAGTGTGTAGTCACGGCCATCGCCACAGCAGCAGCATGAGGTCAGACAGTGGCACAATGACACAGGTGTAGGTCACGGCAGCAGCCAAAGCAGCAGCATGAGGTCAGACAGTGGGCACATTGACACAGTGTGTACGGTCAATGCAGCAGCCACAGTAGCAGCATGAGGTCGGATCAGTGGCACACTGACACAGTTTGGAGGTCACGGCAGCAGCGCCAAGCAGCAGCTGAGGTTCAGGCAGTGGCACAATGACATTTGGATGGTGGCAAAAACAGGGAGTAGGCCACAGAGTGGGGACAAATTGAACAGTGTCGGAGGTCACGGCAGCAGCCACAGCATAAGGTTCAGGCATTGGCACAATGTTCATTTGGAGTGGCAAAAAACAGGAGTAGGCCACAGAGTGGGACAATGACACAGTGTGTAGGTCATGGCAGCAGCCACAGCAGCATCTATGAGGTCAGACGTGGCAACAAGATCACAGTGTGGAGGTCACGGCAGGGCCAGACCACAGCAGCAGCTGAGGTCTGACAGTGGGACAATGAACAGTGTGTAGGTCACGGCAGCAGCCACAGTAGCAGCATGAGGTCAGACAGTGGCACATGACACAGTTTGGAGGTACGCAGCAGCCACAGCAGAGCATGAGGTTCAGGCAGTGCTCAATGGACATTGGAGGTGGCAAAACAGGAGAGGCCACAGGTGGGACAATTTTACAAAGTGTGGAGGTCACGGAGCAGCCACAGCGCAGATGAGGTCAGACAGTGGCACAGTGTGTAGGTCACGGCAGCAGCAGCATGAGGTCAGACAGTGGCACAATGACATTCTGGAGGTGGCAAAACAGTAGTAGGCCACAGAGTGGCACAATGACAGTGTGGAGGTGACGGCGGCAGCAGCATGAGGTCAGACAGTGGCACAATGACATTCTGGATGTTGGCAAAAAAGAATTGGCACAGAGTGGCACAATGAAACAGTGTCTAGGTCCGGCAGCAGCCACGCAGCAGCATGAGGTCAGAGACTGGCACAATCACATTTCTGGAGGTGGCAAAACTGAGTAGGCTCCACAGAGTGGCAATGGACGAGAGTGGAGGTGACGGCAGCAGGAGCAACGCATGAGGTCATGAGTGGCACAATAAACTAGTGTATGGAGGTCACGGCAGCAGCCACGCCAGCAGCATAGGTCAGACAGTGGCCAATGTACACAGTATGTAGGTCACGGAAGCAGCCCAGCAGCAGCACGAGGTCAGACGTGGCCAATGACACAGTGTGGAGGTGGGTGGCAAATAACCAGTCCTGGTAACGATGGTTGTGGCAGATGGAGAAAACTGTCAGCAGATGTGTGCCATTCAGGGGGTGGCCGGCATCTGAATAGTGGCTGAGGCAGGTAGTTTGAACCAGACTCATTTCTTCAAGTTTGGGTGAGCGTCATGGCTGATGTGTCTGACGCCTAAGGCATTGGTGTGTGGAAATTCCTGGCCGATCCACGCCTGATTCACTCTTGACAAGGTCAGTCGTTCCACATTTCCCGTAGACAAGCGGTTCTCCTTGGGGTAACGATGGGCCCCCGCCGCACTGAACACCCGCTCTGAGCCAACTACTGGCCGGGCAAAACAGCTTCTCCACTGCAAATCGGGCAAGTCAGCGGCCACACATCCAGTTTGGCTGCCCAGAAGTCAGCGGATCTTCTTACTGGGGTGGCAGAGTGCTTTCCAAGTAGGCCACACCTGGTTGGTCAGGGTCTGCTCCAGGTTCCGCTGTTGCTGCTGGCGACTGGCCCTCCTCACTAGGCGGGTGAAGGGAAGCAGTCATCAGTGACTCCCAGACTTAGGTTGCTGACTGATGGAGCTGGCTACTGCTCCGACCCCCCCCACCTTCCCCGGCACCGCGGCAAGTAGTCGTGCAGGATGATGAACCCCCGGTCGGACCTGTCAGAGGAGGGCGATGCCGCACATGGGCAGCGCCAAACTGAATACGGGGATTTCCTATAGTATTTGAGTTTGTCCTCCTCTTACAATTGCTGGAAAAAGGCTCCATTTTTGGGACCGGTAGGAGGGTCCATAGGGTGAGAGCCAGATGTCCATCCCTCTGCAAGATGTGACTAATTCGGCTGTCACTAGCAGGCAAATCAGCATGGCTGCGGCCATTGCACAAGTGCTCGAGGGCTCCCTGCCTCCATCTCCACTTATACTGCCACGGTGCTTGCGGGTCATCTGCCTGTCTTCTCTTCTCATCTAGCTCCTCCAGCTTTGCTCTGCTCCTCCTCTCTTGTCACCTGGTAGAAAATCCACTCATTTCACAGACAACGTTCTGACTCCAATGTCCCTCCTCCATTCAGTCCCCACCGGACCTCATGTGGCCGCGAGATGTAGGCGCGGTCACCAGTCCCTGCCCATACAGATTGTTGCAGCATCAGTTCCAGGACATGAAAGAAGTGGAATGACGTTATTATCCCGTAGTCCTGGCGACTGAGACAAATAACGGGCCTCCTCGAATGGCCCTCAACAAACGGCAGGTGTCACGCATGACTGCCACTGGCTGATATCAAAGTTACACAGGGGAGTACTCCTGTCCGCCTGGATCATCAAAAAACATTAATGGCCTTTCTCTGTTCATACAGTGGGTCCAACATGTGCAGGCTGGAATTCCAACGGGTGGAAACATCGCATATCAGAGTGGGTGGGGGGAGGCCGTTTTGCCGCTGAACTCGAGGAGGGTGTTCCCGGCTTTGTAGGAATGGATGAAGTGCATGTACAGTTTTCCGGCATTTTCAGAATGTTCGAAGATCGGTGGAAGACTTCAGGAACCTTTTCACAACCAGATTGAACACGTGCCCATGCAGGGCGCATGGACCATCCCTCCTTGGTGCAGGCGGGATACCATGTTCCTCCCATTGTCCGTCACCATGGTCCGATTTGCAGTTGGCGCGGAGAAAGCCACCATCGATTTCTTGCTGCATGACGCGGAGCAGTTCCCCCCCTGTGTGACTTCGTTCGCCGAGGCAAGCCAGGGTAAAACTGCGTGACACCGCTGTGCCCTACACATGTGGTATGTGGGGCAGTACTTGTGGAGGCTGAGATGATGGGGTGGTGGAGGAGGAGGAGGCGGACATTGGCGCAGGAGCCGCAGTTTGACAAGTGGAGGAGAAAGCGGTGTCTCCTGTCCCCAAATTGTTTTGGGGTGCCGGGCCGGAAGCACATTCACCAGTTGGGGCCCTAAAGGACATGTACTGGCCCTGACCGTAGTTTTCAGCTCCAGACGTCCGCGCTGCCGTGCACCTTGGAACAAACCGATAAGCTCAAGGACTGGCCCACCTTCTGTTCTACATATTTATGAAGTGCTGGTACTGCTTTTTGGAAAAAAAATTACGGCTTTGGGAAATCTCCATCTCGGCTGGCACAAGCCATTAGTTCTCTGAACGGTACAGAGTCCCACCATTTGGAAAGGGAGGGACTGCAGCCCAAAAACTTGGACAGGAGTACGGTCAGTTTCCCTCACCTTAGGAGGGTTTGGACACATACTGTTTTCTTTCAACCCCTCGCTGAACGACGCTGGGCCAGAGTACGAGGAGCGAGCTCTGACCGGGAGAGATTCAAAGAGAAACAGCTCCTTCTCAAGGTGGTGGAGCTTTGAGGGCTGCAATGGCATGCGTGCCTCTGGGCTGCTTCTGCTGCTGCGGAGGCAGGATGGACCACCAATCTGAGCCACGTTTCTCCCAGGCCACCGGGATGGTGCCTGCAGTTTTGACGCGGGGCCGGGTGCCAACGTTAGCTCCCTGGCCAGTTTTATTTTCTGCTTACAGTTTCTACATATACCCATATTCGGCCCTCCCGGGGTTCTTGCAAAAAACTGCCCCCCCACCAGATGGATTTTACCGCCAATTCCACACTGAGACTACTGCCGCCCCGCCTCGTAGCCCCTGTGCCGCTACTTTTTTGGCCTGCGAAGCGGGTTTTTTACCCCGTGGCCCCTTGGCTCCCCCCCTAAAAACTGCTGCATCCTGCTGACTCACGGCACACGACCCACTTTTGGTGCAGTGCCTGACGCGAACTATGCCCTCTTTTCCTGACGATGATGAAACCCTTTCCTCACCCGCCCCAAGTGCGGTCGGCTACATCATCATTATTTTGGGTTTCCTCGTCACTGCTGTCCTCATCATGGGCTTGGTATGAGAGGCTGACCCCACAACATACCTCCCCCGCCACTCTCAACATCTTAAAATTTTTCTCCTACTGCAAAGAAGCGGGGGTTATTGGGCCCCCCTTTCTTCGCTGCCAATGCTGCTGCTGCCCTCCTCAAATTGTTACCCCCGCTAATAGGGCGCGAGCCCCGACCACAAGTGATCTCTGGCTGAGGGAACCGGATTGGGGGGGGGGTTTAGGACAGGGAGGGCCCCTGACCCCCTCCCCGGCCATGCCAACTAAGGGTTGTGTCTGCGTTCCCACCGACCTTTTGGGTGGGTTGTCATTTCATCTGGGAGAAGTGGTGACCCATTACCAAACAAAAAACCCTTGGGTTGCTGAACAACCCAAAAGGCCGCTAATGACAGGGCAGTTTGGCCTCGCCGAGTCCCCTGCTGCGACTCCCCTTGTGTGCGCACCGGGCCTGTTTTCCCGGAAGTTTGTGCCACTGCCACTCGCAGGTGCAAGCTGCCACCTCTCTGTTGACATACTGTTTGTTCGAAATGTACAACACTTTTGATGAAGTATCTGTATAGAAAATTACCCCTGTATTTTACTCCAATGAACCCAGTAACAAGTTTGGGGAAACCCCTTTTGGAAATAAAAAGCCGGGCTCCATAAAGGGCCCCAGAAAAATTGACTTGTATGTGTTTTTAAAAAACTCGGGCATTTTACTAAATTTTAAAAGGGTTTAAATTTTAACCCTTCGGATATGAATTATGCTACAGAAATTTCTTCTGGGCGGGAAAAAGAAATTTTCTTTTACTGATTTAAACTGCAGAAAAAATTTAAAAAACCCCCTTGGATGAAAAATTGCGCCAAAGAATTGAGCCCCCCAAAAACTACTAGCTTTGTACGGGGAAACAATGCCGTTTTTTTTTAACCCCCACACAAAAGGGGGAAAAAAAATTTTGAAATTAACCTTTGCTTGTAAATTGGGGCTACAAAAAAAGGGTATATTTTTGGGGGTAAAAAATGAGGGTTTTTTTTGGAGTCACCAAAAGCTGAAAAAAAAACCTTAATTAACCCCTGGATAAAAATTGGCGCCAAAGAATTGACCCACCACAAACAACTGCGGGTAGCGTTTTTACAATCCGTTTTTTTTACGCCACACAACAAGAGAAAAAATTTGTTTTAAACCCCTTTGCTTGTGAATTAGGCTCCCAGAAAAAAGTATATATTTGGGGGTGAAAATGACGGTTTCTTGGATTCACCACAGCTGAAAAAACAACGTTTAAATTTAAACCCCTGGTTTTAAAATTTTGCCCCAAAAAATTTGACCCCCCACAAACTACTAGTTTTTGTAGCTTTTTTTAAAATTTCCGTGTTTTTTAAACCGCCACCCCAACAAGAGATAAAATTGTAATTAACCTTTGCTTTTTGAATTGGGCTAAAAAGAAAAATGAATATTTTGGGGGCTTAAAATGAGGGTTTTTTGGATTTCACCAACGAAAAACAACGTTTAAATTAACTTTTTGGGATGTAAATTGCCCCCAAAAAAATTGACCACCACAAACCCAACCAGTTTTGGTAGCGTGTTACAATCCCGGGTGTTTTTTTGCCCCCACAAAACAAGAGAAAAAAATTGGGTTTTTAAAACCCTTTGTTTTGGAAATTTGGGCCCAACAGGAAAAATGTATATATTTTGGGGCGGTGAAAATGACGGTTTCTTGGAGTCCCCCACACTGAAAAACAACGCTTAATTAACCCCGGATGAAAAATTTGGGGCCAAAAGAATTGAGCAAAAAAAAGAATTTTGGGAATTTGTTTTTAAAAAAAACCCGCTGTTTTTTTTAAAAGAATACAACATGAACGGGCCTTAGACCCCCCTTTGGGATATTCTTTTGGGGCTTTGAGTAGATAGGATTAAAATGTATATGCACTGCAGGGAATGCACACGGGTTTTTCAGACCCAATCCCCAAAAAAATTTTAAAAAATAAAAGGGTTTAAAGGGGAAGATTTAAAAAAAAGCTGAGACACCCCCCAAAAACGCTGTATAAAAATCAGTTCTTTAGTAAAAGCTAACCGAACAGCACCTTCCCTAGTCAGTACCGGAAGGGGTTTTGAGCTCCCCCGCTGTGGTGCGGTGACGTCACAGAATCCCCCCCCGGGCTCTGATTGGGTTCAACCTGCCCCAGTCATTCCCGGCTATTCCCTTTTTCCCCCCAGAGTTTCCCTTTTCCCCATGTAACGCCTTGTGGGCCCCAGCCATTTTTAACAATTTTAAAAACACACTTTTTTTCACCCGAAGTACCCCCAAAATTCGATTTTAATTTTGAACCAAGTTTTTTTTGAATTTCTAAACGAAGTCCACTTCGTTTTAAAACAATTTGACCCCTCTTAAACCATAACAAAAAAATGCTGTATTTTGACGAGCTTTCCACTTTGGCAAATTAAAAAAAAAATTTTTGATTTTAACTATGACATTGCAAATTTAAAAACTTAGTTTTTCATGGGTTTTCACAGTTTTTTACAGGGGAAGTAAATTTCCCCCCCCCACCCCCAAATTTGGGACCCTTGTGATGCAATTGTCGGGTGCTGACCATCAGTCGCAGCAGCCAGTAACCTAATGAAGTCTCCCAGGCCTGCCATCTTAGTGTTCCAAATTTCAAATTTTGCCTGAGGGAGGTTTTTTTAAGGGGGGACTTAAAAGCAAGGGGTTTTGACAATAAATTAAATAATTTCAGTATAGTGGGACAAATTTTTCGCCTGTTATGTTTTTAGTACCCTAGGGGGACTAACAATTTCAAATTTAAAAAAAAAAATTTTTAAAAAATTAAAACAAAAAACAATATTAAAAGTTTAAAACACTATCTCCTTTCCCCAATTTTTCAACACAAAAAGAAAAACAATAAAAAAAATGAAAGCTAATTGGTATCTCCGCATCTTCATAAATTCAGTCTTTTGATATATAACCTTTTGTAACCTGCACGGTAAAGGCCATGAAAAAACGGCCAAAAAATGTTTTGGGTTGCTCTGCTTCCTCAAAAATTAGAATAAAAAGTGATCAAAAAGTCAGAGGTATCCGATAATATTACCAATGAAATTCACACTTCAGTCTGCAAAAAACAAGCCCACACACAAGTTCATAGACAGAAAAATAAAAAAAAGTTGTTGATCTCAGAAAATGGCGCTGTAAAGAAAATGATAAAATGCAAAAACAATTAAATAAAAACACCAGAAATGAACTGACAAGCAGAATTAAGATAACGTCATTTATACTACAACTCCAAAACAAAGGCACCATTGTTTTTTTTTATACAATAATAAAATGCTTGGGGTGACATCTGTGAATTCGCATAGGCCATTTTTTAACTTTGCGCCGACACACCAGATCTAAATCGATATAGAGGAGCATGTAATACGACAGTGTGAATGAAAGTGTTATGCGCCAAACATTTTGGCGCATTGAGTATAGTGCGCCAAACTTTGTATGGTGCATAGAGTGTAATGCACCAAAATTTGTATGGCAGTTTCGCATCAAACTTTGGGCCTTCTAGTGTCTTGCCAGCTATAGAACAGTGTGCCAACCGTTTTTTGCCGCAATGTACACCAAACAATTACACATACAAACTCATAGATGTTGCCCTTGGTTCCAGCATCCACATAAGACTTTGGAGTTAAATACAAAGTGGAGCTTTATTCATATATCCATGTTAAAATTTCTAGTAGCAATGCAATTAAACAAGCACCCTTACACGTTTTCAGATTTGCCTCCTTAATTAGAGTTAAGAAATGCGCAAGTGTGCTTGTTTCATTTCATTATTATCGTGGATTTGATACAAGTTCTGCTTCAATCTTTTCTGCGCAGCCACAGGTAAAGTTGGATTTAAGCCATTGGTGAGCTGATGGTTTTTTTGTATTTTGATATTGTGTTTTTTCCCTTCATTTCACCTAGCTGAAGGCACCGTGCGTAGGGTCAGAACCAGTTATTTGAATTTTTCCTGAGAATGAGTTGGGGTAAGGTAATGGGGAGACGGGGGGAGTTGTGATTTGCCGTATTTGCCTACAGTACAAAATTCTTAAACTTGGCCCTGGAAATCACTGATATCAGTTTTTACCTTCAGTTGCTCTCAGAAGGGAAAGCATAAAGGGGCTGACTGGTTCCCTTTAACGTATAAACCTGGTTTTAAAACTGTTGATAAAAATATTATTTTTGGTCAGCAATTGGTTGCTAGCTACTTATAAATAGCAGCACATTTAGTACACTAAGTACCTTCTGTTAGTGAAATCATCCAGCTAAGAAAACTGAATATTCATTGCCATTCAGTGGGATGTGAGATATTCAGTCTTCTTCTAATCCAATCAATATTTCTTCATTCACAAATCTATCCATGCTTTGGTAACAAGTACTAAAAGGACACAGAAAAAGTGATAGGGACAATTGTCCCAGCATCACCACCTATATTAGATGAGAGCAGGACGTCACTAGGCAGTTTTATCTGGGGCCGCTGATTGCCAGTCCATCGCTGGGTTTGGGGCCACTGCCAGAGGTCTGGAGCATCGATTGTCTTTTCAATTGTATACATGTCCTCTGGACACGTATACACTTGAAGGCTACCACAGAGCAGGAAGCGATAGCTCCCTGCCCCAGGGAGTACTCCAGGATTGTACGCAGGTTAAGAATATCATCACATAATTGCGCGGCATGAGGACTTCACACTGCCTGGGCAAGTGCACAGGCAGCAGCGAGTTTTTCTTCAGAGGAACAGGTAGAGTTGAGTCTTATTATTTCTTTTAATTTTTAATTGTAGACTATAAACCTACTATAAGCTACTAAGGGAAATATAGACCTACCTACATACTGGAGGGCCTTATATGCCTGTATCCTACTGGGTGACCATATATACCTACCTACATACTGGGGGGACACATATGCATACTTACATACTGGGGGACCTTATAGCCTACTGGGGAACATATATATGTACCTATAAACTGTGGGGCCTTATATTCTTAAAACCATTGGGGGAACATCTATGACTCCTAACTACTGAAAGTACCTATCTACAGGGGGGAACTGTGTACATACTTACTGGGGACATATATAACTACCTACTTACCATGCTGGCCTATATACCTACCTGGCTACTTTATTCTTTAAATTTAATTTGGGCAAGCTATTTACTTACTTACTGAGGGGACCTATATGCCTACCTCTCTACTGTTGTGAAGTAAACTACCTCTACCACTACTATAAACTACTTACATTGTGGCCATATATACCTGTATACATACTGAGGGGCCTATATACCTACTAATGGGACTTATATACATGCGTACTAAGAGGCTATATACCTACCTATCTACTGAGGAGACCTATAGACTTGCTGGAGGCTCTATATGGGTTCCCATATCCCACAGCAGGCACCCTATCATAGGAAAGCGAATTGTTGTGGGAAAGTCACATCCCCATGCTTTCCTACGTAGGCCCTATTAGGTAGGGTGGTATATAGACCACCTCTCCTAGTTGTTAGTTTTTAAGGTATGTATTTGAGCTCAATGTGAGTATTCTAAAATGTTTGTGTGGTAAAAATTCTGCAGAGATGAGTCGTGGCCGGGAAAAGTCATTGTGTCTGGGCAAATAGAGAAGAATAAGGAAAGAGACGTCTCCTGTAAGTCATTGGATCTAACTGCACTGTAATCAATTCTGCAGAGCCTGTGTTCACTGATATCTACCATTATATGGTCACTGAATGGTGGTAATATACAGTCTTCAGAGCCTCTATACACTGGTTTCTACTACTATTTGGTAACTGTATAGAGGTAACATACAATCTGCAGACAGCCTGCAAACAACTGATATTCACACATGGTGGTCGCAATTGGTCTTGTCTCTGGCAGTATTATTTGGTCCTAATATTATTGGGTCTTGATATTGTAGGATTTTTTTCTTTAGTAAAAATGGTATATTTGCTCCTTGTATAAACAAATTTGTCAGCGCTGATTTCATTACACAGTTACTGCTGAGGTACAGGACCTGTGTGGATTACGAGTAAAATTATTGACAGAAACATACTTTTTTTCTCTGTATAAATATATGTTGCACTTCATGATGTGGCATGAAAGACATTGTGTGAACTTAGCCTTATCAAGCAAAATCATGCCCTGGATGTTTTATGCCCCTAGCAATACCTCTGGATGAGATAATATAGCCTTGAGATAATATAGTGATTTACTGTCAGATTTTTTAGCGGATTCGGTATTCAGAATCCACAAAGATCCAAATGGCGCTCTATGTTCCCACTTGTTGGCTTCCCTTTGGGTAAAGATCTCTATTATATATTGGTTATCTATTCTAAAACATGAACCCTCAAGCACATCTGCACTGTTTTAAGTTTAACTTTGTCTTCCGCCATTCAACAGTCAGTACAGGAGGCTGCATTGGGCATAGAACATCATCCATGCTATTCACCAGTTTTTTTTTTTATTAGAGAATGACATTTAAAAGGGTTGTCTCATTTCAGACAATGATGGCATATCACTGGGATGTGTCTTCGTTGTCTAAGGGGCCGTTCACACGGCTTATTTGGCCGCGGATTTGCGCCGTACTGCGCGCCGGATTTGTGCTGCAGTACGGCGCCAATCCGTCGCAGTAATTACGGTAATCCACCGTTCTCATAGAGAACAGTGGATTCCGTCGCTCCTCCCCGCTCGGCGAAGCCGCCGGGCGGGGAGAAACTGACATGCACATTATCCAGGCGCAATACGCGCCGTGGATAATGAAAGTCTATGGGGCCGGCGGGCCGCGCCCCGCCCCGCCCCCACACCCGCCCCTTATTCAAGCCGGAATTGCAAGCGCAATCCGGCTCGCAATTACAGCTTGAATAAGCCGTGTGAACCGGGGCTTATAGGTGTGGGTCCCAGAGGTGGGTCCCATACCCATTTCCTAAACGAGTTAAGCTGAGCAGCGTTGCTTGGCTGGAATTGGAACTCCCATTAAAGTCTGTAGGAGAGTCTCGACCACCTCTCTGTTCAGAACCAAGAAGTTTCAGGGCTCATTTAGTAGATTGGGGCGGGGCCCAGAGGTGGAACAATGATAGCATATTCTAGCAAAATGCCATTACTGTATAAAGTGAGAGAAACCCTTCAATTAATTGTGCAGTCCAGTTTATCCTATACGGACTCTTCAGTAAGAAGGTAGTCTGCAGCATGTTAATACTTAATTTTTTTTATATAAAAAAGTACTAAATACACTTATTGATACTCAAATACAATGAAAAAAAACATGCCAAGATAGAAACGTAAAACTCAACATACAGTTTTTTCTCAAGCAGATTTAACTATAGGTATAGTCTGATTAGATACTGGCTCTTTCCACAAGAGGATGGAAAAGTGCTTCCCTGTATAAAAGCTCTTGGAGCCTATTTTTGGGTAGTGTACCTCTTAGTTAAAAATTGTTGACTGCTAGACATGCTACTGTGACATGCTCAAAGGCATTTTGCTCAGCTGACATGCCTCGAAAGGCCCATCATTAGGTTGAAAGAAGTAGGATTCTCATTTTGATGTATGGCCCTCCATCTAGGCCGGTTTGACCGGTTTGTTAGGAGGTTTTCTGAACAGCGGACATGTAATGGCCCATACAAAAATCAAACATGTTCTAATCAGCCCACCAGAAGAGTAGATTGCTTGATCCTTCAACAATCTTGAGCAACTTCCACAGTTTCTTTGTCCACCTTTCAGTCACAGGTGACACCAAGCTCGCACTTGCCCACTGAGCTCCATCGACGGCAGGTCCGAGCGACACATTGCCGCAACTATGGCAAAACAGAGAGCCCATAATTATCAGCTCTCTGTACTTCAGACTGAATACAAGCAGCACAGGGGGTGTGATGCAGTGATGTTCTTGTGCCTACTGTGTCGATGTATCTCCTAGGCTGAAAGCCCAGGGTTTAGGCCCTAGGCTTCAGGCCTAGGAGATACCAGGAGAAAGAACCCGCCAGTGTAGGAGGTGTGAAGACATCACGCTGCTCATGCCGGATACTAGCTCCTGGAGCCTTCTCCTCATTGGGGCAGTGGGAAGGGGTGAATTTTTTACATTTTATTTTTACTTATTTGCCAAATTGAGTTGGTTTCTACCTGAATAGGGCTAGTATATAACTACAGTGGGCCAACATCTCCCAACAAGGACTGGTATGGAGGGGGATAAGATATTGTACATGGACTGGTGGGGGGAGCGGATATTGTATGTAGACTGGTGGACTAAATACCTGGGCTGCTTTTTAATCTGCAAATATAAAACCCTCACACTGCTCCATGGACTGAAAAGTAAAAAATATTTTGACTAAGAATATAGTAACATAAAAACATTATTTTTTTTAAATGATGATGTAAGGAGTGATGAGATATGAGTGTGAGGATGGGCCTGTAAAAAGAGGCAGGGCATGGAAAGGGGCTGTGATCAGTTAATGGGAGAGGCTAAAATTTAGCAACAGTCCTGGGCGGCAAAAGTTCTAGCTACAAAACTGCTCAAATCTGATTTTGCCTAATGGCCACCTGGAGCACAAACAGGGAAAGAAGGATGGTAGTATAATAAGAGGTTTATGAGCAGACTGCAGCAGGTACATCTTTTCCCTTCCTGCCTATTACAAGCCGCTGATGAGGTTGTTGGCTGGCTGAATCGTGGTGCAAGTTATAAGAAGGGCATGGATGGAGCTGGACAGTCATGTGTCTGCCTATGATATCTTAGACTGTAAAATGCCCAAAAGCTCTAAAAATTATATTAGGTAATATTTTCATGTACAGTAGCTGTAGGGTGGGCCCCCAAGATCAACTCCCATGTGGGTCCCAGGCCCCCCAGTCTGACACTGGATGGCACTTTCATTACACATCCCTGTCTCTGCCTGAATGATTTGCAGGCATTTAGCAGATAGAAATTTGGTTTCACAATGGCCATTACATGTCCTGCTGTTGTGAGACACCTGAATTAGTATGCACTGTTGGACTGGCCGACCAGGGGACTGGAGCATCCTCCATTGGGCCCCAAGACTAACATGTTTTGCCACTGGCTTGGAATGACCCACCTGGTTGCTCTTAATCCCCTGGTGGGCCCTGAGCTCTGTGGCATGTTTTAGCTATATGCCTGTCCTCAAAACGCCCATATACTGTAGTTGACAACTATGGCGGAACAGGGAGTCTCCTAGGCACACTATGCATCCTAGGTCAAAAACCTTAGAGTTTTTGGCCTAGGAGATGCTGGGAGCAGCGTCTTGGCATAGACAGCCTAATGACATCACGACCCCATGCCAGGTGGAAGCTCCCAGCACAAGCTATTTGGTGGGGGAAGAGGGAGAGGTGAGTATCTTTTTATTCAAATCAGTCAGTGGGGGCATGTACTTACCTACCTACAAGGGACATATACCTACCTACAGGAGAAATATAAATCCCTATCTACTTGCAAGTGACATATAATAACTAGAGGGGGCATATACCCACCTACCTACCTAGAGTGGGCATATACTTATCTACCTACAGAAGGATTCTATCCTTACCTACAAGGGACATATGCCTACCTACCTACCAGAGGCAACTATCTACATGGGCCATATATACCTATCTACCTGCAATGGGTCTCTATACCTACCTACATGGGCATTTATACCTTTATACCTACAGTGGGTCTCAATACCTACCTACTAACTGGACGGACTCTATACTTATCTAATGGAGTCTATATACCTATATATAAAGGAGGCCTAAATACCAACCTACAGTCGGCCTATAATTTTACCTACTAAGGGCCTATATATTTAACTACCCATTAGGGGCCTATATACCTACCTACTGGGGTTCTCTTTATCTAATAGGGGGGCTATCTACTTACATACACACATACTAGTAGGCTAATATACCTACCTGCTTAATAGAAGGGCCTATATACCTACCTTGTGCCTTTTAATAGTTTTTTAGTGCTAGTAGTGTGCTGCTGATATTGGATTGTTTTTTTATGTTACTGCCACACCAGTGTGCACCTTTGCTCATTTTTTTCAAAAATTGTTTTGGATGTGCAGACCAAATATTGTTTTCTAGACTACATGCACAAACAGAAACAGTGTATACCAATGAAAACACAGAATACTAAAAAAATGTTTTCATTACATCACAGATAAAATGCAGATAAAATACATAATGCAGATAACAGCACTCATACAAAAAGTATATATATATATATGGAAATATCCTAAAGTGGCTAATAAAAAGCTCTGAAGCATAACAAACACTGCTCAAAACTGCCTACATAACCAAACCTAATAAAACCCTAATTCAATATTTAAAGGCAGCAAATGATACAGAGCATAACACGCACACCCCAAATATATATTGTTATAGAAGAATCAGCACTCTAGCCTTTCAGAAGCTAGTATTGGAGCAATTGTGAATTGATAACCAGTAACATAAAGCCTGTACCTATAAAATAATCAAACATTTAATAAGTACTTTATAGTAAATACACTTTCCACTGTCATTATTAGGAAAATGTTCAGCAAAGAGAGTGTTTGCTTTTTTTCCACTGATCAAGTAGGAACCTTTCTGTTATTCAGAAGCTATAAGTGCCGCCAATGACTGATGATTAATGCTTTCAAATTAAATTCTTGTCACAAATTTAACAGCACAGTAACAACATCCATCTGGGCAGTGTAAATCTTTTAAGTACAATATCAAGTTATTCAGCTGCTCTGGTGATATAATTTCAGTTGCTTCCTGCTGGGTCTTTACAGATGGACTTTTAGACTACAAAGCTAAAATGCACTTATTTGAAAATTGTCTTACAGCGATAAAAAGTCAGCTTTAATGTGGGCTGACTATTCATGTACTGCCTGAATATGCATACACAGATAATACCATGGGCTTCCTATATTTGTTCTCTAATTCACAATCACAAGGTACACAGTCACAAAACCAATAAGAATACAGACAACAATCAAATAGTAGATGTTACATATGTGAAACAACACACACTCTCACACACACATACACACTCACACATACACCAAAGAGCTATTTACCTTCTGCCACCAAAACGGCTCTTACTCATCAAGGCCTGGACTCCACAAGTCCTCTGAAGGTGGCACTAAGATGTTACGTCCTGTAAGTCGTGAGTTGGAGCTTCCATGGAGTAAACTTGCCAAATCAATACTAACAAAAATGTTTTATTTTTTACATAGTTTGTCAGGCCGAAAAAAGACATACGTCCATCCAGTTCAGCCCATTTGCTAAAGTGTTGCTAAAGTGTTAAAGTGTTGATGAAATATTTTATGCTAATTTTTAAAGAATTTAATTTTTTTTTATTACTTTATTAATTTATTGGAAATAAGTTGGAGCAAATTCCACAAAATCTTACGTCATGCAAACTGTAACATGGCTGTTATAAACTTGAAATCACACCTCCCCTTCCCCCTGTCTTTGTGCAAAAAGAGAGGGATTTGACATGTAGACTCTATATAGCCCACTAGATCTGAATTTTGTTATTGACTGAGGACATCACTCAGAGCTGTTGTGTATCCATAGCCGCCAATTGAGTAACAATAGTCAAAATGTGATCACATTCACTTTATTATTGGCTATAGATTGACAGCAGGCATGCCACAATGTATCCAAGGCAGATTCAGGTGTCAGCAAGGCAAATGTGTAAAAACAATCCTTTGTTGTATCCAAAGTTTTACAAATTTAAAGAATTTGAAGAAACCAGGAAGTATACAGTGCTTACAGGTTTTATTTCTTCTATGTCACAGTATATACCTGGCAGGTACCCACAGGTATAGTACCAACATTGAAATGTAAATTACCCTAAAAACTAATTTTATCCAAACTTTACCTGTGTGCTTGCTTTTCTGTTCTTCTGTTCAGTTTTTGAATCAGAAAAACAGAAGAACATAGTTGCCCACGGTTTTCAATGCATTTATTTTTGCTTTAGTTTTGTTCAGTTTAGCACCGTTGTGGAACCTAAAGGGAAAGGATCCTTTTTTTTTACATTAAAGTCAATAGAAAACAGACACAAAAGATCAGTACCCATTTGCATCCATTTTTTAATCTATTAAACTAATAATTTAATTTTTTGGGGCATTTACAGACAAAAATTATGAAAAACATTGGGTTTTAAAATCACATATCACTGCAGAAAGGTACCCAACTAAAAAATAACATTTATTAGATATGCATTAAAAATACTTCAACAAACAACGAAAAACACCCCACCATCAATAAATTAGTGAAGGTTATCTAGGGACATAGGCAAGAAGGACTTACGGTTTGATGACTGTGGTATACACTGCAGGACCAAAATATAGAAAACCTATATAAAATGTGAAATATAATGCCTACACTTACCCTAAATACTCTGCCTCAAATGCGGGGACATCGCCCCTAAAAGGGCGGCTCCACCTGGATACCTAAACCCAAATAGACAACCTAACACTAAAGACAATTAAAAACAACTGTCCAAAAAACCCAACGCGTTTCCCCTGCTAATGATGAGGGTTCATCAGGGGATGCACCTATAATGATAATGATGACAAAAGGTGCATAAGGTGAACAGACAAGTTTCAGACATTTAAAAAAAAAAAAAAACTGAACCAGTTTTCAACAGAAATAAACTGAAGTAATTTTTTTTTAACTAATCTCTACAACAGGTCAGTTTAAAAAAGAAAATGCGCTTCGGTTTGCATCATACATTCACACATCAGATGTGAACAGGCTTTGACTGGCATCAGGCGAACAGGGGAAAGCCCAGGTAGGTGGGCCTCTGAGCATGGCAGACCTGGAGTTTCTTTCAAACTGCATATACATCTTTGGGACAGACAGAAAGAAAGAGAGAAAGAGGCAAAAGGCAAAATACAGTGTATAAGAGACATGTAGAGTAGCTGTTGGGGAGCCCTTGGAATTCACTCCATTGTTGGGCCTCAAAATCAACTCCACAGCTAGGTCCCCAGAACGAAATTCCACTGGTGGGCCCTAGGCACCCTAGTTCAGCATTGGATGTGTTTCCTCTGTTCTTGTCCATAAACACTTGTTTTGCTAGACAGAAAAGTGCAGAGCACTATTGAACTATGTTTACTTTATAGTTAGGTATGGATACACAGATATAAATTTAGACACTTCTGTGCCCCATCTGACAAAAGTGGTGTGGTATCTCTAAAAGTGGTGCGGCTTTGTGGAAGGAGGGGTGTAGCTTAGCGTACAATGCTGTGCGCCAATAAAATGTGCAAAAATTATGGTACAGTTAGTGGCATAAATAAGTAAACTAATAGAAGGTGTAATCTTGCACTAGACAGTCTAAACCTGCGTCACATTCGTTATCACTAAAATCACTTTTATGCAGTTTTAGGCTATTGCACAGCAAAAACAAACAAAGGTCAGCTCACCCCAACAAAGATGATTCAGCTCCACTGGTGGAATCAGCACGCATATCGTCTGGAGTTAGAGACGTAACCAAAATGTCCTTCCAAGTAGCTTTGATACAGCGATATCCACCAGGTGAATAGATAATAAAACTTGAATACGTTTATTTAGAACATGTTAAAAATGCGAGCGTTCCCATAGGCATATACAACCTCAATCGATATGGACTACCAGGTGAATAGATAATAAAACTTAAATACGTTTATTTAGAACATGTTAAAAATACGAGCGTTCCCATAGGCATATACAACCTCAATCGATATGGACTGGCTAGCTAGTTTTAGGCTATGTCTACACATCACTGGATTTTGGTCGGTGTTTCAGTGGATTCAGTGTTTTGAATCTGTCAAAAAAAACGACCGTACCCAGCGCTGTGTAGCTGTCAATAGAAAATATGTGCTGTGGTCTACACAGCATAGCTTTTTACTTAAGGTTTCCTAAACCGCCATCCCTCTGGCGGGATATAGAACATGTTGAATATTCAGCCGGATGCCATCGGATTTCTGTAGCCCCAATGTACTGGGACACCGGGAATCCGAAATCCAACTGCGCAATAAAATGGTGGTGCGGTGTGATCCGGCAATGTGAAAATGCCGTTGGATTTTGGAGGACATTTTCACATCGCTGTGTAGACATAGCCTTAGACTGCATGGTCTTTGTTTACACTGTCCATGAACTTTACAGTATTGATAAATCTTTATTTAGCGACCTTGGACGTAAGCTTACCAATTAAGCAATTAACCCCTTAGCTGCAGCAATCAAGCAACAGCTAAGTGAGACACAGAAGGAGCTCACTCATTCTGTGCTCAGTTGGCACAGCAGCTGCACGATCTGCTGCCCTCTCCATACCTGACAGCCTAGAAGGTCTTCTGGGCTGTTTTTGAAGTCACCATGCCTGGTAGTGCATTGTGGGCATGGCCGGGCATGATGAGATCAGTACACAGCAGTTCTGCTTTATACTGATCTCTATTGTATCAGTCATCCGAAGATCACTGATACAAGTCCACTATGGGGAAAAGTAGAAAAGAAAACGTTAAAAAGTAAAAAAAAAGTGAAAAAAGTGAAAAAATAGCACAAACACAAAAAATAAAATAAAAAACACATACACCACCCTATTCCCCTTTACAAATTGCAATCACCCCAGAAAAGAGAAAAAATAAATAATGTACTCATATTTGGTATCGCCGCGTGTGTAAAGACCTCACCTATGAACGTCGTAAAACAAAAAGCAACAGAATTTCTATTTTTGTTCATCACACAGCACATACAGTTGTGCTCAAAATTTTACATACCCCAGCAGAATTTTACTTTCTTGGCCTTTTTTCAGAGAATATGAATGATAACACAAAAACTTTTTTTCCACTCATGGTTAGCGGTAGGGTGAAGCCATTTATTAAAACTTAACCTTTAATATAAGTATATAAAATATAAAGCGCAGCGCTACCAAAGCAACATCAAAAAACAAAAATGCAATAAGAACACAAGTGAGGGACCGGAAAAGCCCTATTAAACCCTACCAAAAGGGAAAAGACAAGCTACTCTAACCCTGGCCTAACAATAGACACAGGAAAAATCGTCCTGATAAGGACGGTCCTGTCAGGAACCTAACCCTATATACCACTTACCCTATGAAACATTCAAAGGATCCCCTCCCAACATGTTTCGATCCTCCTTTTATTTTATCAAGATCGCATCAGGGGATAATTTGGAACACATAGGAACCGATAAAACTTGTTACACCAAATTGACTTTCGATCCCACTCAGTAATTTCTATCTGAATTAAAGGCAATACTAATGGAAGCGATAGAATTAGACCTCATTGATAAGTCTGAATTGGACTTTTTGTATCCCAAAACACCTAGGGTTGCCACTTTCTATGCTCTACCAAAGGTGCATAAGGGCACCAACCCTCTCAAAGGCCACCCAATTGTGTCTGGCAACAATGCCCTCTGTCAGAATTGTGGTACATATATTGATTACATCTTAGCCCCATTCGTTGAGACACTGCCTTCTTACATCAGAGATACGAATGATTTGTTGAAACGTCTTGATGGTCTATCCATCAATCCTGAGGCTTTTTTAGCCAGTATCGACGTAGAGTCTTTGTACACCTCTATCCAACATCATCTCGGTCTGAAGGCAGTAAGATACTTTTTATCCACACGAGGACTACAATTTGGGGCACATAATGCCTTTGTCGCCAAAGCTTTGGAATTTACTTTGACAAAAACTATTTACTCTTTGACGTGGGGGGGAGGGGGAAGTCTTCCACCAGCAGCGGGATACCACCATGGGCAGCGCCTGTGCCCCAGCCTACGCTAACTTGTATCTTGGCTGGTGGGAAACCTCCATCGTCTTTGGTGACAATCCCCCACCTTTTACTGACAGAATCGCATTGTGGTTGCAATTTATCGATGACATTTTCATCATATGGAACGGAACTTGTGATGAGTTTGCACAGATGCTAAAACATCTTAACACCAATACACTCAATTTACACTTCATGTTTGAAATGGATCTGCAAACTCTATCTTTTCTAGATGTCAGAATCTCAAAAAAATTCTACTGGTGATCTCACCACTACCATTTATCAGAAACCAACATCAACAAATTCCCTATTGCGCTGGGAGAGTCACCATCCCACTCCATTAAAGAAAGGGATACCCAGAGGGCAATACCTGTGTCTTCGACGAAATTGCTTGAACCTTGAGGATTTTAAAAAAAAGCAGCCAAATTGGGCAGATTCCTCGTAGAGGTACCCTGATTATTTCTTGAGGGACGGTCCTATCGTGACGGTTTTCAGGAATGGGCCCGATCTCTTTACCCCAAAAGGCCCCAGTCTAAAAAACCAATGACCCCTCTACGCGGTGATTGGACTTTTGAAAAATGGGCCTCTTTGATTAAGAGGTCCCTGATCGTCATTGGCATTATGAGAAGGACCCTAAATTTGAGAGACTTTTTTGGGAAAAACACCCATCTGTGACTTAGAAGAGGGAAAAACTCCGTGCCTTTTGGTTCTAGCATTATGTTGCCCCAAAAAAGGAAACATGGTACAAAAACCCCAAAGGGTCTTTGATGCATGATTGTTTTTTTGCCCGTTCATGTACAATTAAAACTTTTCAGTTGCAACAATCTGAGACAATATGGACTTTACTTCATCAATTGCGGGACAAGTCATATATATGGTACGATGTGTTGTAGCTTTTTAAACATCGGTTCAACGACTAGTAATGCGTCGCAGGATTGGCGAACACTTGGGGAGGTTCGCCACAACGGGGATACTCGTTCCCCGACAATACTTCCCAAACCCCTGATGGGGGGGTTTTAATTGTTACACTGGTGCGGCATTGACATCCCCCTGTGACTGTAGACGTGGTAATTTTGATTAACAATTGTTACAGCGTGAATGTTTTGGGTTACCACTTAACACAATGACCCAAAAAGGGTTTAATGAACGTTGATTTCGTTGCTTTTTTAATTGCTATGTTTTCCCCTTCATGTTCGTTTGAGTCCCCTTTTTTAACAAAATCGCTTTTTCCCCTGCTTTTAAAAATACGAGTTCAAATATTTCTTGGAGCAGCGGTGATTTGCGCTGCGCCTATATTTTTTTTGCAATAGTTCCGTTGTACGGGTTTGGCGGTAGGGAAGCGCCGTCGCTATGGAGCATTGTCTCCGGGCGGGGCACGGGGCACCCCCCATGATCAAATGGGGCCTTTCTGCGCCTTTTCTGCCGCTGGCAGGTCTCTGCAGGTCCATTTAAAGCCTGTGGTACTCTAACAGAGGGGGTGCCAAAAGTTATCAGAGCTACAATGGGGTGGAAAAGTGTTTAAAATTATCCACCTTGTTTGTATTTATTTTTTGGGCCCTGTTCTATTAATTGGTTCCTTTCCCATTTTTTGAAGGGGATTCCCCAATAATACAGGTTGCTTTGTACATTTTCTGATCGGTATTATGCTCTGGATTTATGTGACTATCCCCATCACCTCAGTCATTTAGTGTTTTTTTCCTGCCCCATTCAGTAAGTTCCCATCATTGTATTCATTAATATCCCTTTTTATTGGTTCCTATGTTTTCCAAATTATCCCTGATGCGATTTTGATAAAAAAAAGGAGGTCAAAACATGTTGGGAGGGGCCCTTTTGAATGTTTCATGGGAAAGGGTATATGGGGTTGGTTCCTGACAGGCCCGTCCTTACGGATGTTTTTCCTGTGCTTTGTTGGCCGGGTTAAGTGTTTGTCTTTTCCTTTTTTTTGGGTTTAATGGGGCTTTTACGGTCCTCACTTGTGTTCTTATTGTTTTTTGTTTTTTGTTTGTTGCTTTGGTAGCGCTCCCGCTTTTTTTATTTTTTTATTTTATATTAAAAGGGTTTAATTTTTTAATGACCTATAGTCCTCTTTTGGTGTTTCTATTTGTGGTTATGAGGCTGTTTTTCATCCCCTTAAGGGGGTGTTTTTTTGTACTGAAGCCATTTATGTCAACTCCTGTGTTTTCTCTTTTTAAATCATAATGAAAAATAAAAACTCCAAATGACCTGTTAAAAGTTTCATACCTGGTGATTTTGACCTGATAACATGACAGAAGTTGAACAATAGGTTTGAATGGATACTAAAGGTAACACCCTCCCTTTGCCTGTTTGCTTTAATCATGTGGGTGCAAAAAACTGAGTGATTTTTGGGGACCCAGACAGACTGTTGCATTTTATCCAGCCATGACGTTTCGGGATTGTGAGCCAGGGGGAAGCAAAAAATTGTCAACAGATCTAGAGAAAAGGTAATTGAACTGTATAAAACTAAGGGGCCCGTATGAAGCTCCCCCGTGGGGCGCACCTTTCCCTTTTTTCCCGGGAAATCTACGCCTGATTTATGTCGGCCCCGGGGCCGCTCATACTCCTATGTAAAGTCCGCCGCCCTCAAAGTGTTTTGGCGCGGTGCGGATTTAGGCGCAGTGGGCGCGGGCCCCTTATGATTCGCCCCCCCGGGGTTGGATCTACATGCGGGCAAAAGTCCGCCGTGCCTCCCTTTGGGGGGGCGCAGTGGGGGGAATGGGCGCAGGCGGCGCTGCCCTAAGTTCGCCGCCCGAGGGGTCGTCTACTGCGGGGAAAAGTTCCTGCGCTCGCCAGTGTGTGGGGCTCAGTGCGGGGACATGGGCGTGTGGGGACTGCGCCTCATGTATTCGAGGAGACGGGGTGGGAACAGCGAGAAAATTAAAGATTCCGTGCGGAGTATGAATAAAAAAAAAACGCCTTTTTCTGGCGGAAAAAAATTATTGAAAAGAGTGAACATAAAAAATAAAAAAAACATTAAAAAAAAACCTTTCCAAAAAAATTTGAACGGCGTCTAAGAAATTTGGATATTGAAATTGCCGGAAAAAACAGTAATTCAAAATTTGAAAGTATTTCCCTTGGTCGGCAGAAACCAGAATAGAATAGGAGCGCGGAACCATTAAAAAATATGGAAAAAATATTGACCAATCAGAATCAAAGGTGGGACAGTTCAAAAAAACAGTAAAAATGCAGAAAAGAGTGATTGATTGAGCGCGGGGGCTTGGCTATCTGGCCAAATTTAATAGGAGCGACAGGGACCCCTTTAGCCTAGGAGAAGTTTGAAACCTTAAATCAAAGGCGGGAATTCAAAACACAGTAAAATGTGAAAAAAAGCTGATTGGCGAGTAGCCGTGGTTAGCTTCGCAGCCCAAACAGAGCGCGGGGCTACTTCTCCCATTGTAGTCTTTGGAGAGATGGGCAAAAGCAATCTCGGTCCAGCGCCCTGCGGCATGGATATGAATAAAAAAAACCATTTTTTTTTAGTTGTAAAAATTCCTCTGAAAAAGGCTCAAACCTTCTATAAACATAATCAATTAACCCCGAACAACGCCTTTGTGCCCGGCCCCCGGGGCTTTAAAAGGGGAAATTTCAATAGAGGAATTGCCGGGAAATACAGTAAATTTAAAATTTTGGGAGCTTTTCTATTGGTCGCATAAAACCGCCAATCAGAAAAGGGCGACAAAGACCCATTTTAAGTTATGGGAAGATTGGGCCAATCAGAATAGGAGCGACAAAGACCCCCTTTATAAGTAGGGGGGGAAATTCCCTTGAATAGGGCGACAAAGACCATTTACCCTTTGGGGAAGTTTGGACCAAAACAAAAAAATCAAAGGTGGGAAACAAAATACAGTAAAATACAGAAAAGAGTGATTGGCTGGCTAGCATGGCTTGCCTATCCCCCGCCAATAGGGAGCGGGTACTTCCCCGTTGTAGTTTGGGGGATGGCGCCTGAAATCTCGGCGCTGCACCCTCGGCATGAAAATATTAATAAAAAAAAACTTTTTATTAAGGTAAAAAAATTATCAGATAAGGCTGAAACCCTTTTAAAAATAAATCAGTTAAATTCCCCAAAAACCCTTTTTCCCGAGACCGGCGTACATAAAGGAATTGCAATAGAGAATTGCGGGAAATACAGTAATTAAATGTTTAAGCCTTCTGATTGGCGGCATAAAAACCAGCAATCAGAATAGGAGCGACAGTGTCCTTTAATTCTATGGAGGAGAATTGACCCCAAACAGAATAGGAGCGACAGGGACCATTTTAATATGGAGAAAAATTGACCAATCATATTCAAGGCGGGAGTTAAAATACAGAAAAAGGCAGAAGAGCTGTTTGGTTGAAGCCCGGGGGGGGCTCGTCCCGCTTAGCCAATCAGAGCGGAGCTCTTTTCATAGGTTTATGGGGGAAAAGTTTTTAGTCACCACCGGGAAATTGATAGGTGCCAAAAAATTCCTTTTATTATCCCAATACATTTTCAGATACGTTTTTTTCCTTTTTGGGCCTACGCTTTGTTTTGGGACCCTTTCATTTAAATGTGATTCAGCAAAATTTTTAGTACCACAGGTGTTTTAAAGGTGCCAAAAAATAACCTTTTATTTTCCAATACATTTTGTAGGGGTTTTCACTTTGGGGCAAGCCAGCTTTGTTGATGATCTATTTGCAGTTTAAATTTTTTAAAAAGCAAATTTTTTGTCCACAGGTGAATTGGAAGGTGCAAAAAAAATACCCTTTTTTTACCGAAACATTAGAGATACGTTTTTTCACTTTGGCGCACTACGCTTTGTTCATGAGGCACCTTGCACTTAAAGTGAATACAGCAATTTTGAGTACCACAGGTGAAGGAAAGGGGCCAAAATACCTTTTATTTTCCCTACATTTTAGATACGTGTTTTTTCCTTTGGGCAGGCCAGCTTTGTTATAGATTACTTTGCATTAAAATTTGAAATTTTTTCAGCAAATTTTTGTAGTCCCAAGGTGAATTGTAGGTGCCAAAAAAAAGCTTTTATTTCCCCAAAAAATTACAGATACGTGTTTTTTTCACTTTTGCGCACTACGTTTGTTCTTTTAGGCCTTTCACTTAAATGTGAATACAGCTTTTTTTAGCCCCACAGGTGATTGAAAAGGGGCCCAGAAAAATACCCCTTTTTTATCCCCAATCATTTAGATGTGTTTTTCACTGTGGCGCAGGCCAGCTTTGTTGATAGATTACTTTGAGTTAAATGGAATACAGCAATTTTGTATCACCACAGGTGAAATTTAAAGGTGCCAAAAAAACCCTTTTATTATCGAATACATTTCAGATAGTGTTTTTTTTACTTTGGCGCAGGGGCCCGCTTTTTTCTAGATTACTTTGCAGTTTTAAATTTTGATACGCTTTTTTTAGTACCAAGGTGAATTGTGGGCCAAAAAAAACCTTTTTTTTCCGAATACTTAAGATACGTGTTTTTTCACTTTGGCGCACTACAGCTTTGTTCATTGAGGCACCTTGCACTTAAAAGTGAATACAGCAATTTTGTTTGTCCCCTAGGTGAATTGAAAGGTGAAAAAAAACCCTTTTTTTATCCGTTTCATTTAGATACTGTTTTTTCCCTTTGGGAGGCAGCTTTGTTGATAGATTACTTTTTCAGTTAAATTTGAATACGCAATTTGTATACACAAAGGGGAAATTTAAAGGTGCCAAAAATACCTTTTTAAATTTTCCGAATACATTTAGTACGGTTTTTTACTTTGGCGAGGAGTTTGTTGTTAGATTACTTTGCGTTTAAATTTTTAAAACAGCAATTTTTTAGCACCACAGGGAATTGATAGGTGCCAAAAAATCCTTTTATTTCCCAAACATTAAAATAGTGTTTTTTTCCCTTTTTCGCATACGCTTTGTTTTATTTAGGCACCTTGCACTTAAATTTTTGAAACAGCAATTTTGTAGTCACCAAGGTGAATTTTTGGGGCCAAAAAAAAAAACCCTTTTTTTATCCAATACATTAAGATACTGTTTTTTCACTTTGGCGCAGGCCACTTTGTTCCTAATCTATTTGCAGTTAAATTTGAATACAGCAATTTTGTTCACCAAGGGAATTGATAGGTGCCAAAATGCCGGGAAATAAAGTAATTTTAAATTTTTTAAGCGCTTTCATTTGGGCGGGGAAGCCAATAATCAGAATAGGAGCGGGAAAAAACCTTTATCCCTTGGAGAAGTTTTGACAACAGAATAGGGGCGAAGTGTCCCATTATAACCTATGGAGAAATATAGACCAAACAAAATCATGGCGGGACAGTTCAAAATACAGTAAAAAAGAAGAAAAGAGTGATTTGGGTGAGTTGCGGGGGCTGGCTATCCCCCCCAATCAGAGGCCCAAACTACTTCTCCCCTTGTGTTAGGAGAGTCGGGCACTGAAATTCAGGCTCGCGCAGTGCGGGATCAATTTAAAAAAAAATCATTTTTTTAAGTGTAAAAAAATTATCAGTAAGCGCTGAAAAAATTCTCTAAAATAAATCAGTTAAATCCCCAAAAACGTGTTTTGGTCGCCCAAGAACGGCGCTAATAAGGAATTGCAAAAGAGAGAATTGCCCGGGAAATACAGTAATTCAAATTGTTTAAGTCTTTTGATGGCGGCATTTAAAACCCGCCAAAAGAATAGGAGCGACGGGTCCCATTATATCCTATGGAGGGGAATTGACCAATCAGAAAAGGGCGACAGGGGGCCCATTTTAACCTATGGAGAAAAAAGACCAATCAATTCAAAGGGGGGCAGTTCAAAATACCGAAAAAGGGAGAAACGATGATTGGTTGAAGCGGGGGGTCGTCCGCTTGCCAAATTAGAGGCGAGCTAATTTCTCATAGAGTTCTAGGGGAAAAAATTTTTTAGTCACCACGGTTAAAAATTTATAGGTGGCAAAAAATACCCTTTTTTTTGAATACATTACAGATCGTGTTTTTTCACTTTGGCGCATACAGCTTTGTTTATTGAAATATTTTATTATCCAATACATTCGATAGGTTTTTTTCAATTTGGCCCCCAGCTTTTTTTGACATTTTGCATTAAATTAAAAAAAGCTTTTTGTAGTCACCACAGTTAATTGAAAGGTGCCAAAAATACTTTTATTATCCAAATACTTTCAGATCGTGTTTTTTCACTTTGGCCACCGCTTTGTTTTAAAACTTGCATTAATTTGGGAAACAGCAATTTTGTAGTCCCCACAGGTAAATTTGAAAGGTGGCCAAAAAAATATTTTTATTATCCGAAAAATTTTCAGATAGTGTTTTTTCACTTTGGGCAAAGCTTTTTTTGAGCACTTTCATTTAAAATGTAAATTTTGCAATTTTTTGTCCCACGGGTTAATTAAAAGGTGCCAAAAATACTTTTTACCCGTAATTTCGAAGTGTTTTTTCACTTTGGGGCCACCGCTTTGTTTGAGGCCCTTTGCATTAAAATTTAAAAAATACAGCAATTTTGTAGTCCCCACGGTGAATTGAAAGGTGCCAAAAAACCTTTTTTATGGGGAATACATTTAGATAGTTTTTTTTTATTTGGGCCCGGCCGCTTTGTTGTTAAAACTACTTTGCAAGTTAATTGTAAGCAATTTTGTGTCCCAAAGTAAATTGAAGGTTCCAAAAAAAATCTTTTATTACCGAATAATTAAGATAGTGTTTTTTCTTTTTTTGGCCACCAGCTTTGTTTTTAGGTCCTTGCATTAAATTGAATACGAATTTGTTTCAACAGGTGAATTAAAGGGTTGCCAAAAAATACCTTTTTTATCCAAAATACATTCAGATAGTGTTTTTTCACTTTGGCACAGCTTTGTTTTTGACATTTTGCATTAAATTGAATACGCAATTTTTTCACCACGGGTGAATTAAAAGGTGAAAAAATCCTTTTTTATTACGAAACTTACGATACGTGTTTTTTCATTTTGGCGAACCAGCTTTGTTTTGACATTTTGCATTAAAAATTTGAAAAAAGCAATTTTGATCCACGGGTGAATTGAAAGGTGAAAAAAAATCCCTTTTTTACCCGAATACTTTTCAGTCGTTTTTTTTCACTTTGGGCACCAAGCTTTTTCATGACACTTGCATTAAATTGTACACAATTTTGTAGTCCCCACAGTTAAATTTAAAAAGGTGCCAAAAATATTTATTTCCGAATTTAAAATTTCAAAGATACGTGTTTTTTCACTTTGGGTCAGCTTTTTTTAGCACTTGCTTTTAATTGAATACGAAAATTTTGTATTTTAAAAGGGTAATGGGGGGCCCAAAAAAAATTTTTTTTATTATCCGAATACATTCAGATACGTTTTTTTTCACTTTGGACGCCCAGCTTTGTTTTGGGGCCCCTTGCATTAAAATTAAAATACAGAAATTTTGTGTCCCCACAGAAAAATTAAAAGGTCCCCAAAAATACCTTTATTATCCAAATACATTAGTACGTTTTTTTTCCTTTGGCCGGCCACTTTGTTGTTAGATTACTTTGAGTTAAATTTGAATACAGAAATTTTTGTACCCCCACAGGAATTGATAGGTGCAAAAATACCTTTTTTTCCGAATACATTACAGATAGTTTTTTTTACTTTGGCGCACTAGTTTGTTCTTGAGGCCCCTTCCCACTTTAAATGTGAATAAAAGAAAATTTGTAGTCACAAGGGTGAATTAAAAAAGGGTGCCAAAAAAAATCCCTTTTTATTATGAATAATTACAGATACGTTTTTTTTTATTTTGGCGCACCAGCTTTGTTTTTGACATTTTGCATTAAAATTGAAAACAGCAATTTTGTAGTCCCACAGGTGAATTGAAAGGTGCCAAAAATACCTTTTTTTTCCCGAATACTTCATTTTTTGGTTTTTCATTTTGGGCGCACCAGCTTTTTTATGAGTTTTTTTATTTAATTTTGAATATAGAAAATTTTGATCCCCACAGGTGATTGAAAGTGCCAAAAATACCTTTTTTATCCGAATACTTTTCAGATAGTTTTTTTTTATTTTGGGCGCACCAGTTTGTTAAGGGTGCTTTGCATTAAAAATGTAAAAACAGCATTTTGTAGTCACCACGGGTGAATTGAAGGTCCCAAAAATCCTTTTTTTTACCCCGAATCTTAAAGATACTTTTTTTTTTTCATTTGGCCTCAGCTTTTTTATGGCCCCTTGCATTAAAAATTGAATACAGCTTTTTTGTAGTCCCACAGGTGTTAAAAAAGTGCCAAAAATACCTTTTATTATCCGAATACTTTAAAAGATAGGTTTTTTTTTCACTTTGGGACTAACTTTTTCCCTTGAGGCCCCTTTTTGCATTAAAATGTAATTACAGCAATTTTGTAGTCACCAGTGAATTGAAAGGTGCCAAAAATCCTTTTATTTCCAAATATTTTCAGATACGTTTTTTTTCTTTGGCGCGGCCCAGCTTGTTGATAGATCTAATTTGCAGTTAATTGATAAGAAATTTTGTAGTCACCACAGGTGAATTGAAAGGTGCCAAAAATCCCTTTTTATTTCCGAAACTTTTAGATACGTGTTTTTTTCATTTGGCTCAGGCCAGCTTGTTGTTGATTTTTTGATTTTAAATTTGTACAGAAATTTGTAGTCACCACAGGTGAATTAAAAGGTGAAAAAAAATACCTTTATTTCAGAATAATTTAGAAGTTTTTTTTCACTTGGCGCAGGCCCAGTTTTTGTTGTTTGAGCTATTTTGCGTTAAATGTGAATCGCAATTTGTATTTCCCACAGGTGAATTTGAAGGTCCCAAAAAATATTTTTTATCCAAAAAATTTTCAGATCTTTTTTTTCACTTTGGCGCAGGCCAGCTTTGTTGTTTAGTCTTTTGCAGTTAAATTTGAATACGCAATTTTTTTGTCCCAGGTGAATTGAAGGTCCAAAAAAAATTTCCTTTTTTATCCAATAATTCAGATACTTTTTTTCACTTGGCGCGGCCAGCTTTGTTGATAGACTACTTTGCTTTAAATTTTGGGAATACAGCAATTTTGTAGTCACCACAGGTGATTGATAGGTCCCAAAAAATACCTTTTATTTCCAAATTTCATACAGATGTGTTTTTTTCACTTTGGCGCACAGCTTTGTTATTGACACTTGATTAAAATTTGGGGTACAGCAATTTTGTAGTCACCACAGGTGAATTAAAAGGTCCCCAAAAAAAACCTTTTTTATGAATACATAAGTGGTTTTTTTTCCTTTGGCCAAAAAGCTTTGTTTTTGACACTTGATTAAAAATTGGGGAATAAGCAATTTTGAAGTCCCAAGGGTTGAATTGAAAGGTCCCAAAAAAAAATCCCTTTTATTACCGGAATACTTTTCAGTGTGTTTTTTCCTTGGCGCACCAGTTTGTTTTTCTTTGCATTAAATGTGAATAACAATTTTGTAGTCCCCACGGTGAATTGAAGGTGCCAAAAATCCCTTTTTATTATAAAATACTTTTCAGATACGTGTTTTTTTCATTTTGGCGCACCCGGGTTTTTTGTTTTAAAGGGGCACTTTGCATTTTTAAATTTTGAAACAAACAGCAATTTTGTGTCCCCACGGTGAATTGAAAGGTCCCCAAAAATTTCCTTTTATTATCCGAATACATCGATAGTGTTTTTTCACTTTGGGCACGCTTTGTTTTTGGGGCCCCTTCCCCTTAAATGTGATAAGCAATTTGAGCCCCCGGGGAAATTGAAAGGTCCAAAAATCCTTTTTTTTCCGAATAAATTCAGATACGGGGTTTTTTCACTTTGGCGCACCAAAGCTTTGTTTTTTGAGGCCCTTTGCATTAAATGTGAATACAGCAATTTTGAAGTCACCACAGGTGAATTGAAAGGTGCCAAAAATACCTTTTTTACCCGAAACATTTCAGATAGTGTTTTTTCATTGGGCGGGGCCAGCTTTGTTGATAGATTACTTTGCGTTAAATGTGAAATATAGAAATTTTTTGTAGTCACCACAGGTGAATTGAAAGGTCCCAAAAAAAATCCCTTTTATTACCGAATACATTTCAGATACGTTTTTTTTCCTTTGGCTCGGGCCCAGTTTGTTGATAGATCTACTTTGCATTTTTAAATTTGAATACACAATTTTGTAGCACACGGTGAATTGAAAGGTGCAAAAAATACCTTTATTTGAATACATTTCAGATACGTTTTTTTTTCACATTGGCGCAGGCCAGTTTGTTGATAGACTACTTTGCAGTTAAATGTGAATACAGCAAATTTGTAGTCACCAAGGTGAATGAAAGGTGCCAAAATAATTTTTTTACCCGAATACATTTCAGTACGTGTTTTTCACTTGGCGCAGGCCCCAGCTTTGTTGATTGAGTACTTTGCATTTAAAAATGGAATACAGAATTTTTTAGTACCACAGGTGATTGAAAGGTGCCAAAAAAACCTTTTATTATCCAAAATACATTTCAGATACATTTTTTTCATTTTGGGCGCAGGCCGTTTTTTGATAGATTACTTTGCGAAAATTTTGAATACGCAATTTTGTAGTCACACGGGTAATTGATGGGTGCCAAAAAATCCTTTTATTATCAAATACATTACAGATAGTGTTTTTTACTTTGGGCAGGCCGCTTTGTTGATAGATTATTTGCAGTTAAATTTGAATCAGCAATTTTGTGTCCCCCACAGGTGAATTGATAGGGTGCCAAAAAATACCTTTTTTATCCAAATAATGACAATCGTTTTTTTTCCCTTTGGCCCCTACAGCTTTTTCATTGGGGCATTTGATTAAAGTGAGTACAGAATTTTGTAGTCCCCCAAAGGTAAATTTGATAGGTGCAAAAAATACCTTTTTATTTCCGAATACATGACAGTACGTGTTTTTTTTACTTTGGCGCACTAAAGTTTGTTCATTGAGGCCCCTTGCACTTAAATGGGGAATAAGCAATTTTGAGTCACCACAGGTAAAATTGAAAGGGTCCCAAAAATCCCTTTTTTTTCCCCAAAATATTTTAAAAGGGGTTGTCTCGCTAAAAAGAAAGCTTTCAAATTGTGGGGAAACCAAAATAAAGCATTTTCCAAATATATTGTTTGTTCCTCTTTTTTCCCCAAAAGAATACAAGTAAATTTTATTACCCCCTTTGGCTTTTTCATTTCCCCTCAGAACGACCTGTAAAAAAATTCCCGGGCTGTTTGTTAAATGAGAAAAACAGAGAGTGGTCATCACACAGGTAGCAGTTGTCGTTTTTTTTTTTTGTCCTGTGCTGCCAGACAGAAAAAAGCTTGATTTTATCTCAAGTAAAAGCTCTGAAATTGGGCTTTTGTTTTGGGGTCAGTAAGAAGTCCTGCGAGTAGTTTGAGAAGCTAATCTAATAAAAATTGCACTGAAAGCACGGGGGTTTATGCTGTTAAAGCATGGAGCTTAGCAAATTTAGTCTGAACCAGGAAGTGAAGAGATTTCTTTCATGCATTTTTTAAAACCCCTGTGGGGAGAAAAACCCCTTTAAAGATAGGTTTTTTTTTTCATTTTTGGGGCAG